>JAJONZ010019224.1:0-19206 GCA_029582445.1 Solanum paucissectum | reverse complement strand
TCGGTGCTAAGCTCCAACTCCCTTTTTAAACATCTTTAAGCCTTTATTTAACATTAGTTCATAAAATAGGCTTTAGGGACTTAATCCCTCATATCATACAGCTCAAAGGTTTCTAAGATGAGAATGACCTTTCATCATAGAACCTACATTATGTGAGAATGACCTTTCACACAGTCATACCATATTCATAACATAGTCTAGTTTAGAGTACAATTGAGGAAACCTTTCAAGAGACTCACTTTCACTAGTTTATTATAAATCTTATTCATTCATTCATGTGTGTGTACATATGTGAGAAAGCCTTTCACATAAACACATTTATGCAACACATATTCATACCTTGCTAATCATACATTTTGCATGCATAATAAGATGTAAGAGTGCATATAAGAGTTAACCTTTCAATAGACACCATAACACATCACATTCATAGCTATACATGTAGAGTGTGTGTGTGCATATCGGTCCTCATAGTGACATAATAGCAACAACATTGATATTGAGTGCACTTTCCTTCAAGGGATCACAACACATTCACAATGTCCCCAAATCATGAGCAATTCACATATAAAACCTTTAGGGATTCTAGACCACACACCCACACTTCATCATGGTGGACAAGGACACATTCAACATTGAATAGGTACTCCTAACATGTATATGATCACACATTCATATATGGGTCATATAAGTAGAGGTCATTCCACAATAGTACTTAACATAATAAATCATGTAGACCATACCTTATCCCTAACATTATCATTCACATTATACTCCTTATCATCAACACACTTTAAACATCATGCTAGCATTGAGGATTTCATACATAACCTTCATAGCACAACTTCATAAACATATGCATCATAATCATCAATTCACTTCACATTTATTGCCTTCAAGGCCATGATCTCAGTATGCATAGATAGACAAGAAGTAAACACCGCCACCATAAGTGGACCAAACCACACAACATCAATTCTCATACTACAAACTAGAAGTTAGGTCAACTTACCAATTCTCCAAGCCATGATCACCATGGATCAATCCTAAACAATTCATAATCAATTGAAATAGATAGCAATAGGAATCAACAATGTAATTCAATAACATAAACATAATCTAAGTACAATTCTATAAACAAAGGGATCAACCCATAACTTTGCCCATAAGGCCATAATTCTCAACTCATCAATATAGCAACAATTCAACATGAATAAGTATAGATAATCATAGGAAACGTCAATACAATCTAATCTAAATATAATTTCACCAATAGAGATCATATTCACAAAGACCCACATCATAGGCCAATTTTTGAGAATTTGGGGATCATGGGTTCCTCAAGAATTCTTTTGAAAATTATATTAAAAACCTTAATCCCACATTAATTCATCAGTAGAATGATTTAGAAAATTGTTTGACAAGGGACCCATGTTTAGGTTGAAAATTGGGAATTTTGGTCTTTGAATCACTTTTGAAAATCTTTGATAGAACTCCTTGAATGAGAGGTTATTCAATAATCAAGAGCTACCATACCTTAATTATTGAATACCCATGAAATTGAAGAAGAAATCAGTTGAAAACCCATCTTCTAGCTTGAGCTTCATCAAGGTCTTCAATGGAGTTTTTTAGAGAATCTACATTTTATATGGAAGGGTCAATTGAAGAATGGGGTCTAGTTCTAGGTTTTGGGGTTTTAACCAACTTAAAATACCCTAAAATAGGTAGAATAACCGTTTATAATAATTTCCCAAAGTACTTAAACTACCCTTCACTTAGGTGGACCTTTTAAACAAGTCAAACTTGAGTTTTATTTTCGCAGATTTTGTAGGGTAACGAGTCCGCTATGCGGAGGTGTTCCCACAAGTTTTTGGAACTTAAATTTTCAGAAAGTAGAGTCCGCATCACGTCAAATCGCGAACTAAACTTTTTCTCCTTGGGGGATCTAGTCTGCGACGCGGCTCTATTCCCTCCAAGTGCAATTTGCAAGGTGCCTTGGCAGCTTGTTTGGCCAAGGGTTGGGGTCTTCCTCGAAAACCCTTAGGGTGATCCCGGGGAGTCGTACCCGAACGTTTTAACCCTAAAAACATTGATTAAGACACTAGGGTTATCTACACTAATTTTAGACTCCAAACAACACATAAAGTCATGAACAACATGCTAAACACACCAACACGTAAAAGACTAGTTTCTGAATGTCTTGGTCGTCCCTTGGCGTTTGACTTCCAAACTTTTTAAAACTAACTAAAAAGGCTATTCTTCATTATTTTAACAAGTTATTAATGCATAAAACCCATGTGAGGCTCTACTTTATCCTACTTCATTTTGAGGGTTGTTACACATAACATTGTCCTCCTCAAAAGTGTGGTCCATCAGTGAACCCTTTACATCCTTATTGCCCACAGACTTGTTGATTGCATCTAGAGATATGTATAACATTTCTAGCAACACCTCATTTGGTAGCTTGTGATTCAAATAGTAACTACCTTCTACTAGATCTGATTCAAGCTTTGTGTAGTACTTTACTTGGTGCTTGTCTGAAGTTGTGATCTCATCCTTAAGCTTGATGTCTCTACTTGGAGGAAAGAACCTCTTCAATAATTCACTATGAGCTTTGGCCAAGTAGTGATGGATGCCTTTGGTAACTCTCCGAGTCATGTAGTTGCTTTACCAAAATCACACACAGACAAACACATGAAGGCCCATAAAACCCAACAATAATAGATTAACAAATATATGTGGCATACACTTCCTTTGTGAAGTTTTGGTGTGAGAGTAAGATGCCTTTTTTTTAGCTCTTCTGACTATGCTTTCGAGAATGAGAACAACCTCATATGATTCTTTCTTGATAGATACATAGGATGTTGTAATGCAGACGGACTCCAACAAAGTCCTTAAGATGTTTTGTTAAGGTCTTCAAGAGGTAGATCATCGGACAAGCCTTTCATGTCTGGTAAGTATAACATCATACTAGTGATGTTGAAAGTTGCATTTCTAACCGGTGGTGGAGGTCTAATGGTACTAGCATGGCTCACTTGTGTAGTAGCTTCTGTAGTGGCAACCTTCGCTACCAACCTATGGTAGTTGTCATCACCCATTACAAAATTTAACCTTTGACATCTGAATGTTCTTTATATTTCTGAGTTAATTGGAACCAAGGGGAGATCTTTGACTCCTAGTCGGACATAAATTGTGGAAAGTCCTGCAATGGACAAAAATAACCAGTGTAATTTACAAAAGAAAATAACAGCTACTTATTGAATTTATTCAAATTATAAAACTCTAAACTACACTCCCTTGCAACGAGACTACAATTCTGATGTCGCCCAAACTACACCTTTTTACTGAATTAAAGCGACAAATTGTAAAATACTATAACCTAAAGAGAGTTTCTAGAGATCTTTATAACTTGCAATTGAATCTAATTTGTAACTATTATTGAAAATTTAGAGGTGTTTATGAGAAATTACTAACAACTTTAAATAAAGATAAACTAGGTTTATAGTCCTTAAATATCGAAACTCAAACAAATACGTTACTGTCAACTCATTTAGGTGTGTTCATTGTGCAAAAATAATGAATCCATAAGTGTTCTAAAGCCTCTAAGTCGATTTAGACCATAAGTAAATATAATGCCTCTATTTAAAATAGGAAAACTAGTAATTTGAGGGTAAAATCTGTATGAAATTGAAATCCAACAAAAATGGTACAATCTTTCGTAAAAATCCAGTTTAATCAATAAAGTAGTAAACGCTCCCTAAAAGCCCAAATCAAGTAAAAATTGAGGCATATTAGTTTTAAAACTCAAAAATTCATAATTTTTTGGCTTTAACCCATATTATGATCAAATAGCAGTGCAATGCTTGTGAATGCATACCAATCATAAATATAAAACCATAATAAATATTTATGCAGCATGATAAGAGATAGACACCATCCAAAGTACGGGAGTACTAACTTGGAACTCCTACTAGTCCAACTCCAAAGTCTCAGGCCCATAATCACAATATAAAGGGAGATAAAATAATGAATGAAAACAAATATGACACAAAATTACTAATCTAGAACTCAACTACTTCTACCGCCAACTTTAAATTCCCTAAGGCATTCTAAGGATTCTATAATCTAGTCTCAAAGTGAAGAACGACCTAAACTAAGTTTCAAAGCTAAAATACTAATTTAAAGTACCGAAAATGTCAAAAGAGTATAACTAAGATCATGAAAGCCTAACATCCACTCTAAATCCTTCATAATGATCATAAAGCTCATAATATATATAATTTTAACTAAGATAAATCTAAAGAAAATAAGTCATAACCTACCTCGAAGATAAATTGCAAACACAAACTGTCACTCGGAAGCAATCCGCTTTGAAGAGCCTCGAATCGTTGAACATATAAAAATAGAATCTACACATCAATATGGGACTGACAATACTCATATTGTAAATATGAAATTTGTACAAAAAATAGGTCAAAAATTGACCCTCAGGCTCGACATCAAAAAAGAAAATAACTACATCATCACGTTCCCTTGAGATTCGGATCACATGCCCCAAAATTGAGCAAAGACAGGAACGAACTCAAACCTCAAATGGTCTGAAAATGTTACTTTAAAGAAATGGAAATCAAGGATTTTGAGACCCCAAATGAGAAGAAATTGTGAAAGTGAAGTCTAAATACGTAATAGGAAGCACATGGGAAGAATCTAACCTTGAAATCATTTGAAATGATCAATATATAAAGAAACCCTTCTTTGTCCAAGCTTACTTTAATGATATTTAAGTCTAGGATGTCTTAGGAAAATAATGAAGAAGAAACTTAAAACACTCAGTGATCATCGCTCTTGTGGAATGTTGTCGCATGTGTAGATGCAACCACTTTCCTCTGGCTCCATCGGAGTGGCAATAATCTCGTAGCGCTGGCAAAGCTTTGCAGGTGCACTATCGCCGGAGCGCCAAGGCTCCACAACTCCAGCTACCTACTAGTGTCATCAGGCTTTGCTGGTATGATTAGCTCATCATAGGAGTGGCTATGAGGTTCCATCCAAGCTCCGCGGGGAGCGAATGCCTCAACAATTGATGCATCAACAACTTAGAGTAAAATACCAAAGTCCCGAATGGACCCTCAAGATTTATCCACAGTCCTGCAAACACAAATTGACTATGCTACCTAACCATATGTGACATTCTGAACTCAATGGAATTTACAAAATAACCAACAAAGATTATCTCAATGAAATGTTGATCGAAGTCAACACTACAACCAAAAAAAACTAAAAAACTAGTAAGCAACCAAACATTACAACGGGACTCAAACCAAAGGTCATACTTGATCAAAATCAATGTTTTGGAGCTAAGGTAACTAATTTAAATCTTATTTCGAGGTCGTTTACCATGAATGTTGACTCAAGTCAATCTTTTTCAATTTAAAATCCCCAAATAGGGAAAAAAAAACTCACCCAAACTCTCACAAACACCTTGGGGAGAAAGCACACACCTCGACAAACCACACATTTAATACAGGCGGTGGAACTTTACATATATCTTCTTCTTTGAACCTTTTCTTCATTTTTTTGTTAAGAACCAGAAAAATTAGAGAAACCCATTTCTAGGATCAACTAAAGTGTAGATTTTCTCGACTTAAGTCCTTGACGAAAGTTGTTCTACGCATTGGGGTCATCATCGTGGTATAATTTGTTTTATCGATTTTGTAGCGTATCACACTTTAGTGTTGGGACAGAAAGGGTTTGGATATATTTGAAGGATTTGAGGCGTATTACAAACTTAAGATCGAGGTAAGACCCCTCTTTCATCGACTCTATCTTGTATAAGCAGCAAATGGCAATTTGCGACGGAAATACATATCTTTTATTGTATTGTCATGGTACCTTTTATTTTTGTGTATTGATTATGGTCCTACCTTGTTTTAGTATCGAAGGAGTTATGATTAAAAGTTGTTAGGCCATGTGAATTCAGCGAAAAAGGTATGTTAAGGCTATTCTCTTCTTACGACATATTTCCTTAAAGCTTAGGAGCACTGGAATGAGGTTGTTATCGTTGTTATACTTGTAGCCATTATTATTGATTGTTGGTAGCTCGAGTGGATATAATCCTCTCTTATCGAGATTCTTATTCAGTAGTAGCGTCCTGATGTTAGACATGACTTAGAGGCTATTTGTATACGTTGCTTATAACTAAATTGCTCGCTTTTAGCTGTTGGATTGTTATTGTTGCCCTTTGGGCAATTGTGGTTAGCTGCAAGAATGTGATCTATGCCTAGAAGGGCTATGTTTTGCCGACAGGGCTATATTGACGCCTATAGAGGCTATGAGTTGCCTACAGTGCTAAATTGACGCCTAGAAGGGCTATGAGTTGCCTACGGGGCCATGTTGTTGCCTAAGAGGGCTTTGAATTGCCTATATGCTATATTGATGCCTAAGAGAGCTATATGGTACCTACGAGGCTATACTATTGCCTAAGAGGGCTATGTGACTGCCTACGGGGCTAGGGGACTATCGATAGGGGTATATAGACTGATTGACACCTTCTGGGTTTATGGGGGCCTGGGTAGGTGGTCTTGTGTATTGTTTGTACTTGTCTAGCTTATGGGGGATTGGTTAGGTTGTTGTTTTATTATTTTTGATAAGTTTAGATTTAGGAGCAGGTCAGTATGTTTATCTTATTCTTGATTTATTTACCGGATTACTCCAGTATATTAGGATACCTGCTCATAGTCTATTGTCTTTTATACTCTGTACATTATTTTGTACTGACGCCCCATTGCCTGGGGGCGCTGCATTCATGCATGCAGGTCCCGACAGACGACCCAGTAGACCTCCTCAGCAGCAGGATTGACTTTTATCCGGCTGGCTATCCCCTTTCCTCCGGAGCTGCGAGAGTTGGGAGGTTTGTTAGCTTTTGTTGTATATATTTTCATGGGTAGGCTGGGGCCCTGTCCCGCCAATATTTACTACTCTTAGAGGCTTGCAGACTAGTGTGTGGGGTTTATAGCTACGTTATGGTCATGCTGGCCTAGTTTGTTGGTTTGTTGAAGCTTGTTAGTTGTGTGATGCATTGTCTTGATATACCTGCTTTCAGTTTCGGTATAGAGATCATGGTGGCCTCCAAGGGTGAATCAGGACTTTTGTGCTAGTTAGCTATTTCTTTATATGAACTCTTGGGATGAGTTGCTTCTTTTATGGATCTATTACAGGGGCCTTGCCGCCCGAGGGCTTAATTTTAAGCTGAGATATACTTGTTTGTTTTCTTGATTGCGTGTGGCTATCATGCGCTAGTATCAAATGGTTCAGTAGGGTCGGCTCGAGCCTGAGTTTTGGCATTAGGAGCCAGTTGCGCCCCTTGAATCTGGGGCGTGACAAGAGGGTTGGGGTCGTGTCCCAAGGGAGCGGCTTGGAGAATTGATAGAAAAATAAAATCTAGTTCTAACTAGTCGTAGCTAAAGACATTAACGAATAAAAACATTGTAAATTAAAAGGGGGGACACAAAAGTGTCAAATATCAAATTGGGGGTTTTGTCACAAGTAAGTAAAAACAACAAAAATAACAAGAAAATTAACTATGGGAACGAGTTCTTGGGGTGTGACCGCAATACAAGTTGAGATAAATAGTTGGGTATATGCTTTCGATAGAAAATTTGCAAGATAATAGTGACTAGGCTAAGCTTTAGATGGAAATAAGTTTCCTCTCGGGCAACTTACCCCATTTCAAATGTGTTCCTCTCGGACACACATTTGCCGCATGAAGACCAGCCTACGCCTTACCCCACTCACTCTCTCGAGCTGAGCGTGAGGATATGGGACTAGGGCTCACCCTCTCGGGATGAACCTCATGTCGATCCACTCCTTAAGCCATCAGTCTAGTGGTCTTGGTTTCGCGACCTCCCTCTCGAGCAAGCCGAAAATACATGGGTGGCTTTGTATTTGCAACTACAAACCCATTAACTTGAACCACAACCACTAGGTGAAATCACTATTAAAATACATCTAACCTACCAGTAAGCAAGACCCAACAATAATATCAACACATATTTGCTAAAACACACCCCAAGAATGGGGGGTTTTAGCCACACATCAAGAAATAACAAAATACACCTAAAATGATAGTGAAATCAAATGGGTATATGAAATTAAACATTGATTTAAGCAAAGGAATATGAATAGAGAAGACCCACTTCCAACTTGGGGAAGATGAACTCATTTCTTCAAGTTTTCCAAAACTCTCTCCAAACTTGAGAGTAAAAAGTACTAAAAATTATATTGTCTAAAATTTTACACTAAAGTCTCTTTCTAAAATAGATAATAAAAATATGATACTAAAATCTGATACTAAGCTATAACTCTCAACGAGTATTTATAGTTTTCAAAAATATGTGTTGTGGCGGATCACTCGGCGACATTAGTCGGAATCGTCGATCAACTCGGTGATTCACCCTTTGGTGTAGTTCATCGCCATCTTGCACCATCCTTCGACATCATTGTGCTCTGTGTCATTGGGCGACATAGTACTCCTTTGCGAAACTATTCGGCGACACGCCAACTGCTCCTTTAATCGCCTTTTGATCCACTTCCTTCAAGGCTTCGTGTACTGGAACAAAGGGAGGAGTGCATACCTTTGGTGATTTGCCAAGTATTCTTGGTGATTCGCCAAGTATGCTTGGCGATCCTCAGGCCTTCATTTACCCGTTCTTTTCAGCCTTTTCGTTCCTTTTTGTGAACTAGTGTCCATGCATTCCTTCAAACTTCAAATACCTGAAACTTAAAGGTTTTCATCAGATATTGAGATAAAATAAGCATTTGAGGACACAATTTCTATTAAAATAAAGCCCTAAATGAGTCCAATCTGTGGACTCATCAATAAGTGGGTTTTTTGATGAAGTTCCTACTTCCTTATTGTTGCATTGAGTAGGAATGGTGGGAATTGAAGTTTTCCTCCTTGATTATGTGCTTTAGATATGTTGCATGTTGTTGGGCTGATAGTCTTGAGTCGTTTCCTATAAGAAGTGTTTAGAATCGTCATTCGAGGATGAATGTTTCCAAGGGGAAATAATGTAACGACCCGAAAAATGATAGGTTGAACTAGAGCCTCATCGTGTGGGTTAGTGTAACCTTAAGTTGATGTCTAGGCTGTATTAGAAGTAATTTGATCAAGGAGGAAGCCTAGGGTGCAAGCAAGGGCCTAAGCTAGCAAGATAAAGTGGAAGAAGTCTTGTTATTTGATGGGCCTTTTTGGCGATAGGGCTACATGATCGCTCAAAGGGTTGGGCAAGACGCCCTTGTGATCGCCTAGTAGGCTATCCCATTGGCCTAGATTTTGGAGCAAAGGGCGGGCTAAGTCGTAGCTCGCCAAACAGGTTGGAGAATCGCCCATTGGTCCTCTAGATCGTCCAAAGATCTTCCCATTTTGTGAGCCTACTAGAAAAATGGGTGAGCCAAGGGTGCACTTGGTGAGTTGCCTAGTGCCCTTGGCGAGCCATGAGGTCCAAAGGGCGAGCTTAGTCAGGTAGGGTGCAGAATTTTAAGTTTAAACTTTGTGAGTCCTTAGTTATTTTCCAAAGATTGAGTCCTCATTATTCTATTATTTTCCTAGCAACTATATAACCCTTTTAAACTTGAATCCCTTCAATTAATTCACTCCAAATAGAATATAAAGAAGATCCATCTTCTCTCAAATATTTCTCTCTGTAGAAAGAAACCCCATTGAACAAGAAGTTACGGCTTGAAGCTTGGGTCAAGAACAGAGTCTATTGTTGAAAGCTTTCATTAAGGCTTTGATAAAGGTATGTGAAGCTTATTTATATATTGGTTCTTCCACCCATAGATCCCCTTTAGTAATCCCCCAATTGTGGATCAAACACCCAATTCAAACTAGGGTTCTTCTTACATTGTGGGTAGGGTTTGGGTATGATTCCAATCTAGTGGATAATACCCAATTATGATTGAATTAGCTTTGTTTAATGATATTATGATTATTTCATCTGATTTATATGGTAAACCCTAATCTAAATTGATGAATATGATGTTTGTGGGTTTATGCCATTAGAGGTGAAATTGAAGGTTCATGAGTACTCTTCCTAATTCAATGTTATGTGTGGTAATCGATCAAAGTTAGGATCATGTAATCATGAATTGAACTAGACTATTGTATATGATTGATCTTGACTTGTAAAGTTAGAATTGAACCTTTATGATCAATTATGACTAAAACCACCTAGTAATGATTAATATGATTAGATTTTCTTGAAATCTAGGTATGAATGAAGGTTACAAGAAGTAAAGCTTGAATGTAAGTCTTGTAGTAATGAGTGTTGATCACTAGGGTTTGAAGGTAAATCCAATATGACTGAACTACGAATGTTAAGGCTTGAGAGTAAAGTTTAAATATGAGATTACATGATTAAAGTATAGAATTGTGGTAGATGGCCTATACCTACTTAGTTTTCATTATGAAGGCTTAGACACACCAAGTGATAGACTCACTTGATTCATGATGATACCAATGTCTAATGTAGAATTCTAGATATGGTTTTAGGTATAGTATGATATGACATGTAGGGTTCTGTCACATAGAATGATTCTAGGTTGAAAGGTTTTCCCACCTAAAATGAATCTAAGTCTTAGGACTATTAAATGTGACGAGGCTTGTGGTGACTCCCCTAAATGATCTTTACATAATAGGAATGTGTGGTGAGATCCCTTACTCCTAATTAATTAAGAATGGAGGAGTGTGGGTGATTACCCTTTTGTAGGAGTGACTCCCAAGGCAAGAGGTGATTACCCATTAGCCTTTATATTGATATGGAGGTGAATACCTATATCATCTTAATATGAATATGGAGGCGAATACCTATATTCTTATATTAATGAATATGGAAGGGAATACCTATATTCTTGTAATAATGAATCTAAGGGCGAATACATATATTCTTCTAATAATTAGCATGGAGGTGAATACCTATGATTCATTGATATGTATGACTAGAGGTGAATACCCTTGAAGTTATGATTCCATGATATGCATGCCTTGAGGTGACTTTCCCTTGCATTTATGAACATGAGCATGACTAGTTTGGGATAGTAGGTCTAGATACCTCTCCACTTCATGCATGACTAAGAGGTGATTACCCTTGTCTTTATGATGTTAAGAGATGATGAACATGAATGATGAACCTAAGTGTCTAGCTTAGCATGGGTAGGATTATGGGGTCTTGTTCATGCATGGTACAAGTTTGCCTTAAGGTGACTCATGAGATGTTTGCTCTTATATGATATATGTTTAGATAGGATTGTGCTATAGTTGCCTTCCTTAACATGATATGATTGACTAAGGTTGTAGTTCCCTTGTCTATATGAAGTAAGCTAATAGTAAGACCAAAAGGAGGGTGACTATGACTAAGATGACTTCAAGGCTATGCTTAATGTGAAGGGTAGTATGGGATGCCTTTCATGCATTGCACAAGTGTGTATTAAGGTTACTTAGGAGTATGGTACCCTTATGGTAGAAAAGCTTGAAGACTTAAACCATGTATATAGACTATGATTAAGATGACCAAAAATGGATACTTGGCTTGGGTGGTATTATGGGATGCTATTCATGCTTTGCATTTGTACGCTTTTGAGGTTACTTGAGAATGGTGCTATTATGGTCAAGATGACTAAGAGTCAATTATGCTTATGTGATGACTATGATGAAGACTTGGCTTACTATGATTGTGATTTATCTCTTATGCTCATTAACTATGTATTATGTTGACTTATGTTTATATGATGCTTATGTTGGAGATTATGCTATGACTATGATGACTATGCTATGAATATGTTATTATCTCTTATGCTTATGTCTTATGTTGACTAACCATTTTGAGATGCTCTTATGATGTTGTGCTAGCTTTCATACTTGGTACATTTTGTACTAACGCATATTGCCTACATTCTAACCAAATGTAGGGTTGGAGACTTGAGTTGCTTTGGAGGCTAGATTTCTAAGGTGCAAGAAGACTTGAAGATTTGGTGAGTCCTCATAGCTTCGAGGACAAACCCACATTATTCCTTTATGTCATGTCTTTATGTTTTTAGACTTTGTTGGGCTGCGACCCAAGAATTCTATTCATGAGTTTAATAGATGGTTTGAGACAAAGAGTATAGAAAGACTTCCACTTGCATTTATGAAAGTGGACTTCGATTGTAAAAGTTTTAAATTTTCCCATATTTTTCTATTATCTTATGTTCAGAATATGCTAAGGGCTTGTATGCAACTCTTTCGGGGTCAAGTGCGCCATGTTACGTCTAGGGGTACCCCTGGATCGTGATACAGATGGTGATGTCTCTCATGCTAGGGCGTGTGGTCGATGGCTTGGTAGTACCTATTGATAGAAGGGGGGGCTCTAAGCGATCAGAAGTGAAGACGTGTTGAAGTGAAAGCCAAGATTTTTCCTCATACTTGTTGGCATCTTTGGAATAAGTTAGAAAAAATGAGATGAAGATGGAGACAAGGATGCAGTACAAGTTGGGGAATAAGCAAAGTATGAGCCTAAGGGACGATCACGGGAGATGGGCAAGTTGGTAACAAAAAATAATACTTTCCTCTTTGTTCTAAGAAACTATTGTGAGGATTGGAGAATAATGAAATTCATGAAACAAGATATGAGTAACAATGCTAAAGGGAGAGGAGTATTTATAGGAAAAAACTATAATATCACCTAAAAGGACGCAATTTAAGTCGAATGATGTATTAGAAGATGAATAAACAAGTCACAAATAATGAAGAGACATATAAAGTAAAAAATAAGAAAAGATGGAAAGTAAATATTTTGTTAGGATTTTCAGCTTCCATTAAGATGCTTTAAAAGACAAAGTGAATATTTTATAGGAATTTTTTATCATCATTATAATGCTTTAAGAATTGAACCACACACAAGAACAAATTGCATGTAGCCACATATTTCTAAAAAGACGAAAATGAATGATTTGTGTCAACACAATAATGAGAAATGATATTTCATTTTCTTCTAAAACAAAACACATTTCATTTTCTGAGAAGAGGTTAATACTTGAGATTTGTCGAAGAAAGAAGAAAAATCATTTATGCTCACCAGACAAAAGGAAAATTTTGTCTAAAGAGCATGGGACTATCTGTATTGAAAAGAAATATACAAGAACATGGTAGAGTTATACGCTAACACTTGAAAGGCCAAGTCAAGAATAGTCCTGAAGAAAGATGACACACTTGACTCTGAGACATGAAATAAAAAAGACTCAAGTGAACGAAGGACGAGTCAACTGACGGTACCAACTGTTATGAAACAATCATAGAGACAATGTCAGACTTTACTTCTTTAGTCTAAAATGTGATTTAATTTGTCATTCAATGAGAGTTATAAGGGAATAATTCTTGTCTTTATATCTTGAGAATTTCTCCCTGTAAAAGGGGTCAGCTCTTCCTGTTGAAGGACACTTGATTTTTACTTATTCAATGCTAAATTCTTACATTTAGAAAACACATTCTTACTTATTACTTACTTGTCAGCTCTTGTGTACATCAAACTCGTATCTTGATCAAGGATATCATCGAAATTGGGCTAACATGCTCTAATTACTTTATATTGTTAATTTATTGAGTTGTTATTTAGCTTACCAATTATTTACAACATTCTTATTTATCATTTTGTTATTAATCAATTCAATGCATGTGCTTTTTAAATTTCACATGCAAATTTAACTGTACCTTTTTTGGGTAAATAGTACCACAATTTATTAGCAAAGAATCAAAGAATTGGGTGTTGGTACTAACATTTGTTGTAACATGACTTGAACTTAATGTAAAAAAAATTATTAAAGATTTGAGGAGAATAATGAATTATTTGTATTTATGGATTAAAAAAAAAGCCTTGTAAGAGTTGTTGAGTTTTTGGTTATATATATGACTTATGCTTGTAATCTAAGAGAATGTGCTTGGGAATTAATATGACAACTAAATTATGACAAATGAATAAAAACATGAGCTAGATCTCTGATAGGAATCGGGTTGCCAAAATAAACAAGAAAATTATGCGGAAGCAAAACTATAAAGATTATAGACAGAAACTGAAAGATATGCAAAATTAAAGAATAAAATCACCAATTTCAAGATAAAGTACTTAGAACCTTAATTGATTTTAGTATTTAAAATTAGCGGATTAAGAGTAATTATGATACCAATAGAGTCAATTCAAGAACTTATTTCAAAAGTGATCTAGACCCCTATTACGATGAAATTAGAGACAACAATTAGTATAAGATTAATCACCTTCTTTAATTTAGAATAGAAACCAAAGATATCAAATTAAGAATTAATCTTACCACTTTAAGAATCGTTCTTAGAAGGTTGTAAGATAAATCTATATTCACCACACACAAAGGTGTAAATAAGAGAAACCTCTCAAATAATATTAATCATGTATGTCTGTCTCTTAAAATAATAAAATCAATCCCTATATATAGGGAAAATCTATCCCAAATAGAATAGGATTTAAATCCTACTTTTATGAAACTTTAAACTAGGAAAACTTTAAACTAGGTAACTTTTAAACTAGGAAACTTTAAACTAGGAAAATAGAAAAAACTTTAAACTAGGAAACTTTTTAAACTAGGAAAATTTTAAACTAGGAAGCTTTTAAAATAAGAACTTTCGACTTTAAGCATTCAACTTTTTGGACTCTTTTATTGGGCTTCATGTGACCCAATCTTCTTTCTTTTGGGCTTGAATTTGGACATCTCTTTCGTGATAAATATATTCTTGATTTTGTATTTAAGCCTGTCAACTTTAGTACAAGTAGGCTGACATGGATTCTATCATTCCCCTCTTCTTGAAAACAATTCGTCCTCAAATTTAAATCTCTCAAAATCAAGACGACATGAATTAGCAAATAACATCCATTACTCGAAAGCAACAATGGTAGGAACAAAACAAGATAGTGATCATGTGTCCACTTAACCCAATTAATCCTGACATGTATAAATACACCCTTGTAAAGCATGTGAACATCATCATCCCAATAGAAAATTCTCCTACTTATATAAACACAACGAACTCCTTGTCTAGATGACATTGCGAATGATACATGCAACTTCAATTTAGCTCTATCAATAAAGTTCTCCAACAGACATGACAAAGACAATATAAAATTCCTATCAAATTGAACACTTTTGTGATATAGACAAGCATCTTCTTTTATACCTCCCAATGATTCTTCCACATAAATAGTAGTCACCTATTCTTCACTATACATTGTATCCAAATAAGTATTGAAGTGCTAATAATCATGTACCTCATCATCACTAGTAGCAAACACCCTTTTCAACTCACAATAACCAACACTTGAAGAATTATGACTCATTACATATATAGAATCATATTCCAACAAGTTATCACACAAAAACACTTGAACAAGAGAAGAAGAATCCTCAAACTAATTCACAAGCTCCCTCCCACATCACGCCTCTTTTTAACAAGTGAGAATCCATAATCAACTATATCATGCTCAATTTTAAAAGAGTTCACATTATTTTTATTGAACTTGGCGATTGAAGTTAGTGACTTGTTATATAACAAAATATCATCATCATCAAAATCAATGAAGTCACCAACATAAGAATTATGAGTGTAGTTCATTACCTCCAAGAAGACTTTAGGTGTTTTAGGAATACCAAGAATGTGAATCAACCAATTATACATACCATACTTGGTCTTATGTAGCAAAGGAATAACATCACCTCGTTTTTTCTTTCTCATTGGTGTTAGATTCACAATTGCCTTGTTGAACTTTTTGTTATGAGCCTTATCTTGAACAGATCCAAAATAATTCTTTTTACCTTTATCGTTCTCATCAACATACACTTTCTCAATATGACTTGTAGTATCAACCACTTTAGGATTAAGTTCATCCAATGACTTTGGTTTTTCAATGCATACTTTTCCATGAGTATCTACGAGAGAGTCAAAACAACTAGAAGAAGAGTAGGAATGCTAGAGTTAGAATAAGAATTAACCTTAATTAAACTCTCTTGTTTTTCTCTCTCGACCTCACTATCATCCTTTTTTTTCTCATGGTCGTCTCTCTTTTCTTTTCTCTCATTCTCACTTTTTTCTCACTTGACATTTCATTCTCTTCACACAATACACCCTCTCCTTTTTCCTCTCTTGGAATGCCAGAATGATCTCCCTTTCTCCTCTCAATCTTTTCTCTCTCAAATTTCTTCATTGCCTCTTTCACTCGTTTCTAATCTTCATAAACTTGAGTTGGAGTTAAAGGTGCAAGTGTATATTTTATTTTGTTTAGCTCAAGAGAAACTCTATTTTTTATCCTATCATAAAATTGCATTCCTATTAAATTGTCATGGCCGCCCAAGCATGATGTGACAATCTTGCATTGGAATGACATCACAATGAACATTATCGAAATATCTCCCAATAGAGAAAGAAATCATGCATTGCTTCGTCACCTTAAGCTCACCAAAATTATTCAACCATTGTCGCTTATAAGGAGTAGTGTGCTTAATGCATGTAAGTTTCAACTTCTCCACAACATATGAACTTACCACATTAGTACCACTTTCACTATCAATAATCATAGAGTAAATATTACCATTTATCCCACACCTTGTATGGAAAATAGTTTCTCTCCTTAAATTAGCTATGGTAACATTCTTCTCCTTCAATCGTTTGATCAACACATCAACACAATTAATATCGTTTTGAGTTCTAGATTCAATTTTCTTACCTTTTTTAAACATCTAAAAAAATATCAAAGAAACAAATATCTCTCAATTTAAATTTTTTGTCTCTCTTTTGATCTCACTCTCTCTTGCCTTTTCCCACTCAAATTACTACCTTTGGATGGATTCTTCAGAATTTATATATAAACCTTATTAGTAACAACCTTTTAGAAATAAGATGTAGAAAGAAAGGAATTTATCAATACCCAGATAAATTGGGATTGATGAAACAAGAAAAAAGACCACTTTTTAAAGCAAGAAAAAAAACTTCAAAAGTTCCCCTCTTCTTGATTTTCCTTTTTGAAGTAGAAAATCAAGAATCAAAATAAATATGGAGTTTTTTGAAATAAGTAATGGAATTTTCTTCTTCTTCTTTTTTGTAATTTTTTGTAATTTTTCTTTTTTTTTTGTAATTTTTTTTGCTGAACTTTTAAGCCACTAGAAAAGTTTTTTATTTTTGAAACTCCCAAGATTATCAACAACAGAACCTTGATAGAAACGCTCTGACACCACATGATAAGAATTGGGTTACCAGAATAAATATGAAAATTATGCGGACGCAAAATTATAAAGATTAAAGACAAAAATTGAAAGATATGCGAAATTCAAGAATAAAATCTCCAATTTTAAGATAAAGTTCTAAGAACTCTAATTGATCTTAGTATTTAAAATTAGTGGATTAAGACTAATTATGATACTAATAGAGTGAATTCAAGAACTTAGATTAAAAGTGATCTAGACCCATATTACGAAGAAATAGTGACAACAGATAGTATAAGACTAATCACCTTCTTTAATTTAGAATAGAAACCAAAAATATCAAATTAAGAATTAATCATACCTCTTAAGAATCGTTCTTATTAGTTTGTAAGATAAATTCATAGTTACCACACACAAAGGTGTAAAGAAGAGAAACCTCACAAATATTATTAATTATATTTGTCTGTGTCTTAAAATAATAAAATCAACTCCTATATATAGAGAAAACCTATCTCAGATAGAATATGATCTAAATCCTACTTTTATGGAAACTTTAAACTAGGAAAACTTTAAACTATGTAACTTTTAAGCTAGGAAAACAGGAAAATTTTAAACTAGGAAACTTTTTAAACTGGGAAAAATTTAAACTAAGAAACTTTTAAAATAGGAATTTTTAACTTTAAGCATTCAACTTTTTGGACTCTTTTATTGGACTTCGTGTGGCCCAATCTTCTTTCTTTTGTGCTTGAATTTGGACACCTCTTTTGTGATAAACATATTCTAGATTTTGTATTGAAGCCCGTCAACTTTAGTACAAGTAGGCTGACATGGATTCTATCAACCTCTTTTGTGCAAATAGAGAATCAAAAGGAATTTCAAAATGTAATAAGGATTTCAAGTTAAAATAAATGGAGAAATGATTTAAAGACGTATTTTATGTGAAGGTAGGATTTCTAAATTTTGTTTTGTTTAACCCAACATAAATCAAGTGTTTTTTAAGAAGAAAAATTACATAAATACATAATTTAAGATATCATAATTTTTAATTTTTTCTAACATAGAAAGAATTACAAAAAAAATCCTCTCTAAGATAGAAACTCTATCCCTTCTCGGATACATCTCTCCCCTCTCAGATACATCCCTCCCATTAGGGGTGTTCGTGGTTTGGTTTGTATCGGTTATTTGTTATGATCAAAACCAAATCAATATAGTCAGTTTTTAAATTTCTAAAACCAAATCAAACCAAACGAATAAATAACCGTCTGTTTGATTCAATTTTTTTGTTTTTTTTATTTAAAATTTGAAAGTAATATGTTTTTCATTTGAAAGTAATTTTTTTAGGTCATACGTGTCTCGATAGACACAAACACCGAGTTCATGAACAATCCGCCGAAAAGCTATTGTGGATTCAATTAAGAAATTAAGTAATACTAGAGTTATTATTATTATTAATTTTTTTTGGTTTCTCACCCGGTGTCTGGTACCCACATTGGAGCCTAACTAAATTTAGATTTGCGCCGGGAAGTCCCACATTAGGGAGTAAAGCGTTCCCTAACAAAGGCGACTTCGTAGCCAAGGGAGCTCGAACCCGAGACCTCTTTGTTAAAGATGAAGGAGTACTTACCATTCCACCACAACCCCTTGTTATCTGAGGTAGGGTAGGTAAAGTCTAAAAATATGAATTTTGATGGACTTGGACTTAGGGTTGTAACACTTCGATTAAAATTTAAGTGTTGGGTTTGTGAAAATGATATTAAAGACTTAAGTTAATAAAAAATTAACAAAATATTTATATTTTATTTATAAATAATAAGGATAAGGGTCTAAAAAATACCCCAACTTTGGTCGAATTTGTTGTTGCGATACTAAACTTTCATGAGGACCTATTACCTCCCTAGACTATTTAATACCGTATTTTAAACATATATATTTGCCCACGTGGACATAAAAAATAAT
>JAJONZ010019223.1:0-27643 GCA_029582445.1 Solanum paucissectum | reverse complement strand
ATATAAACTTCTAATAAAAAATTATTTATATTCAAGTTCTAATAAATTAATTAAATTCAAGTTCATATAATTTTTAAATTAGTTATATATAAACTTTTAATCCAAGAATTAGTTATATTCAAGTTTCAAGTTCAAATTCAACATTCATATCTAATCTAAAAAATTAGTTATATATAAACTTCTAATCCAACAATTACTTATATATCTTCAAGTTCTAATTAAAAAAACTTATATATTCATGGCATTAAAACATTGTTCCTATATATTCATGACATTTAAACAATCAAACTTCATCAATATCTAACTTCTAAATTCAAATTAGCAATTTACTAATTACTAACAATCATCAAATTTTAAAAAATCCCAATTCACAATCAAATTTTAAAAAATCAAATTCAAACAAGTACCCAAATCCTAAAAACCCTAAATCATTAACTATCAAACACAATCAATCATTCAATAAAACACAAATCTGTCACGCCCCGAGCCTACACCCTGGGTGGGACTGGCACTCGAAGACTATCGTTGGCCCAAGCGAACCCCTGACCTAGCTTACTTACTCAGATGAATACTTAACTCAACAAAATAAGCTTATATAATAAACTAGAATGTTATAAAAGAATATTCAACTGGCCATTAAGGCAAACTCAAGTCTCAACATGAAATAATGACAATGAAAAGACTAAAGAACTAACATCTGACTGTCTATGAAGCCTCTAAAACAACTGAGATGGATGTCGGGACAGGACCACCGATAATCCTAACAAATGATATACTGAAAAGAACTAAAAGCAATAAAAGAGTCCTCCGAAATGCAAGGAGGCTCACCACTGACTCTGAAGTGCTCAACTGGATCAATGATGCGACGGATGTCGAACCTAGTTACCTGAATCTGTATCATAAGACGATGCAGGCCAACTGGCATCAATATATTGAATGTACGAGTATGCGAGTTGGAATGCTAAAACAACATAGGCTTGAGAAGAATCTAAAATAAACTGAAGAACTTACTTGGATCAACTCAACTCAACATGACTGAACTCATTTCAATATAAAGCAATTTAACACAAGTGCAATATAAGGAAACAAACTGTTTAAAAACATGCTGTCAACTCTGTGTGTATGCAAGGATACAACATAACTCTAAAATGTATGTAAAAATATAAAGAACTATGCATATAAGAATACAATAACTTCTGTGGGAGTTTCTCTAACCGACAATCATAACATAAGAGCTATTCTGATGATACAACGATCTCCCTAACGCTGCCAGCGCATCCTATACCCTGCCACAGGGTATATGACTTGAAATGCTAAGTGGATCTACTAGTCTATGCGAAAAGGATTCATCTAAGTATGAGCCTTTTCTACCCATGATGGCTGCATGGTTTATGGAGACGTGAGTTACCTGAACTCAAGCTCGTTCCCATATCGGTGCTCAATACTACTCCCAAAATATTATACTAGTTCTTTATGTTTTAAAAACATACTCCTTTCTGTGATTTGAGATTAGTGCTCAAAATTTAGCTCAAAGGCTATCTTGGAAATCAAAGTTTCCCCTCTTGCTTCATTTAGAAAGCGATTTCTCTTTTCTGAAAACTAGCCTGAAGGCTCTTTGGAAATCTAAGTTTCCGTTCTTATTTAAATGTGAAAACATTTTAAATCTCTTTGGGAATACTTAGTCCCCATATACTTTTGAAGAAATGAACGTCAACTTTACTCTTTACTGAACTCAAAACTTAAGTCTTAAAACAAGGTTAAAATATTTCCAAAAGACTTTTGAAAAACTTTATGAACATCTCTTAACTTGACTCTTGACTTTGATCTTAACTGCTCTTGACTTGACTCTTAACTGGTCCTTGAATTGAATTATGGACTCAAGGATTGAGATTTGTGTTTGGAAAGATCTCATGATGTTTAGGAATGATTTTAGATAGCTAAACATGAGAAAAGACCGAAAATCAATAATTGAGGGTGGGTCTGCGACGCGGAGAAGCTTTTAAAATATAGTTTTAGAAATGAATTTTGAGGCAGAACACTGCATGACAGCTCCACGACGTGAAACAGAAATTCCCAAATCTGGGTACCAGCTCCGCGAAGCGGAGGCAGTGCCGAATTTCGTCCGACGAAATCTTCTTCTTCGTTTTTTGGGTCTATGCCCTCTAACTCCATGGGTTCTTTTCCCAAACACTTAGAATCGATTATTTGATCAAAGTATATCAGATTCTACTCAAAAACACTACTACAAACATGAATCAACCTCAAGAAACTGCAATCCACAAAGCCCACAAGAATTCAAATGAAAACTCATCAAGAACTCAAGGATTTACTTCAAATCCAATTACCTTTGCTGAAATTGAATCATGATTGGCGCGTGGGTGAACTTACCCAATGCTATGTGATCTCACATACCTTTTAGGGATCACCCCCAACGAAATCCACAAGCTAATCTTGACGAATCTTGAACGTTCTTGCTTCCCCCTTCTACTTTCTCTTTTCTCCAAGCCCTAGCATGAAATTCACTTTTCTAAAACTGACTAAAATCTGACTCTACCCAATTAAACTCATAAAATCAAATTAATTAAGTTGGGTAAGGAAAATACCAAAATACCCTTCAAAAATCCATATTGGACTTTCCTTATTCGAACAACCCAATTTCCGAAGGGTATAATTTACTCATACAAACTTGGAATCACGCAAACTTGGAGGCGTTGGAAAGATCATCCCAAGAGCTTTCCAACCATATCTTGAAGTAAACCTAACTTATCCTGAGCTAGGATTTATGGTCGTTTTAAGTTCAATAAAACTCACTTTAACACCTTTACCAAATTTTCAGATTTTTAAGTTCTTCCCAAAAATAACTATTTCCAAATTTTTAACTTCCTTCTAGTTCTTTATAGTTGTGAGATGTTACAATATCTCCCCTTTGGGAATATTCGTCCTCGAATGAGATTGCTCTTACTAGGCTTAGGGTGTAACATTAAATTCAAACTCCCAACAAGCAAATGCAAACAAACAACATCCTCACTCATAATTTAAAGAGCACTAAGAAGAAAATTAGTACCTTGATCTGCACTTTCTTCGGATTCAAAGAGATGTGGATATATCTTCTTCATATCCTCCTCGGCTTCCCAAGTAGCTTCCCCAACTAATTGGTTCATCTGAAGGACTTTGACTGATGCTACCTCATTTGTTCTCAACTTGCGAACTTGGCGATCTAGAATCTGAACAGGAATCTCCTCATAAGATAAGCTATCCTTGATCCCAATAATTTTAGTTGGTATGATTTATGAAGGATCTCCCATGCACATCTTCAACATGGAGACGTGAAATACCGGATAAACCGCTGCTAACTCTTGTGGTAGCTCCAACTCATAAGCTACTTTGTCAATCCTCTTGGCTATTCTATAAGGTCTAATATATTAGGGACTAAGCTTCCCCTTCTTTCCAAACCTCATAACCCCCTTCATGGGTGAAACTTTGAGATATACCCAATCATCTACTTCAAACTTTAACTCTCTTCTCCTAACATCAGTGTAGGATTTCTAATGACTCTGTGCCGTTTTCAACCTCTCTTGAATCACTTTCACCTTCTCCATAGCTTGGTGAACTAAATATGGTCCTATCAACCCAGCTTCACCAACTTCAAACCATCCAATATGAGATCTGCATCTTCTCCCGTAGAGAGCTTCATAAGGAGCCATTTGGATGCTAGAGTGGTAATTGTTGTTGTAAGCAAACTCAATGAGAGGTAGGTGATCATCCCAATTCCCTTTGAAATCAATCACACAAGCCCTCAATATATCTTCTAAACTCTGAATAGTGCGCTCTGCTTGCCCATCAGTTTGAGGATGAAAGGCAGTACTTAAGTTCACCTTTGAACCCAAGCCTTTTTGGAATGACTTCCAAAATTGTGCAGTAAATTGTGCACCCCTATATGATATAATCAAAACAGGGACTCCATGAAGTCTTACCACCTCCTGAATATATAACCTGGCATAATCTTATGTTGAATGGGTAGTCTTTACTGGCAAAAAGTGGGCTGATTTTGTCTTTCTGTCGACAATCACCCAAATAGAATCATGTTGTATGCGAGACCTTGGAAAACCTGTGATGAAATCCATATTGATCATCTCCCACTTCCATTTCAAAAGCTCTATATTCTGAGCCAAACCACCGGGCTTTGCTGCTCTACTTTCACTTGTTGGCAATTCGGACACTTAGCGACAAATTCTGCAATGCCCTTCTTCATGCTATTCCACCAATAAACCTCTCTCAAGTCATGATACATCTTTGTGGAACCCGGATGAATGTAATATCTAGAGCTATGAGCTTCCTCCATGATCCTCTCTTGGAGTCCATCCACCATAGGTACACACAATCTACCTTGATATCTCAATACACCATCTCCCATTTGTTCAAAAGCTAATACTTTTTGCTTATGAACATTTGCCTTCAATTCAAGAAAACTGGCATATTGGTCTTGCTTTTCTTTCACTTCTGACACTAATGAAGATTCAACCCCATTCAACACCACTACTCCTCCTTCTGTGGAATTCATTAGTCGGGCTCTTAAGCGTGCAAGTATATGCACATCTTTCGCTAACTCTCTCTTTTCTTCATCAACATAGGCAGTACTACCCATAGACAACCTGCTCAAGGCATCAACGACAACATTTGCCTTACCTGGGTGGTAAAGAATACTCATGTCATAATCCTTGAGTAATTTTAACCACCTCCTTTATTTGAGATTAAGTTATTTCTGAGTGAACACATATTGAAGACTCTTGTGATCAGTGAATACATCAACATGCACACCATACAAGTAATGACGCCATATCTTCAAAGTGAATACTACAGCAACAAACTCTAAGTCATGGGTGGGTAGTTCTTCTCATGAACTTTCAACTGTCTGGAGGCATAAGCTATAACTTTGCCATTCTGCATTAAGACACAATCCAAACCAACTCTAGATGCATCACAGTACGCCACAAAACCTTGAGTACCTTCTGGTAAGGTTAAAACTGGGGCAGTAGTCAACCTCTTTTTCAATTCTTGAAAGTTTTTCTGACAAGCTTCAGACCATTGAAATTTCAATGTCTTCTGAGTTAACTTGGTCAAAGGGGATGAAATAGATGAGAACCCCTCTACAAAAACCTTCTATAATAGCCAGCCAAACCCAAGAAACTCCTAATATCAGTTGGAGATATAGGTCTAGGCCAATTCTGCATTGCCTCAATTTTCTGAGTATCAACTTTAATTCCCTCTCCAGACACAATATGGCCTAAGAATGCCACAGACTCGAGCCAAAATTCACACTTAGAGAATTTAGCATATAACTCCTTATCTTTCAAAGTCTGAAGAACTATCCTGAGATGACTAGCATGAACTTCTTCATTCCTTGAATAGATTAGTATGTCATTAATGAAGACGATAACAAATATATCTAAATAAGGTTTGAATACTCTTTTCATAAGGTCCATGAACGCTACAGGTACATTGGTTAAACCAAATGACATGACCATAAACTCATAATGACCATAATGGGTCCTGAAATCTATCTTTGGAATATCACATTCCCTTACTCTCAACTGATGTAACCTGATCTGAGGTCAATTTTTGAGAAACAAGAAGCACCCTGAAGTTGATAAAAAAAATCATCAATCCTTGGAAGAGGATACTTGTTCTTGATGGTAACCTTGTTCAACTGACGGTAATCTATACACATCCCAAGGGAACCATCTTTCTTTCTCACAAATAAGACTGGAGCGCCCCAAGTTGAGGTCGAATAAAGCCCTTATCTAATAGATCCTTTAACTATTCTTTTAACTATTTCAACTCTGCTGGTGCCATTCTATATGGCGGAAGAGAGATTGGACAAGTATCTGGAAGAAGATCTATACCGAAGTCTATCTCTCTCTCAGAAGGGACTCCAAGAAGATCATCTGGAAAGACTTCTGGAAACTCTTTTACTACTGGAACTGACTGAATAGAAGGTACCTCAACACTTGAGTCATTAACTTGGACTAAGTGATAGATACATCCCTTAGAAACTAACTTCCTTACCTTAAGGTACGAAATGAAATGACCCTTAGGCACTGCTGAACTACTTCTCCACTCTAAGATTGGCTCATTTGGAAACTAAAACTTGACTACTCGAGTTCTACAATCAACTGAGGAATAATAGGCATGAAGCCAGTCCATACCAAGAATGACATCAAAATCTACCATTTCTAACTCAATTAAATCAACCATGGTACTCTTATGATTGACGGAAACGGGACAATCACTATAGACTCTCTCTACTAGAATAGACTTACCAACAGGTGTAGAAACACTGAATGGTTCACTAAGTTGCTCAGGAATAACATCAAAATTCATAGCAACATAAGGAGTTACAAAAGATAAACTCACTCCTGGGTCTAGCAAAGCATAAACAGTAAAGTCAAAGACTTGAATCATACCAGTGACAACATCTGGTGAATCCTCTTGCCCTTGGCGACTGTTGATAGCATATAAGTGGTTTGTTCCTCCGTCAGTACCGGAAGTAGCCCCCCTAGGTGCAGCTCTGTCTGGTGGAGCAACTAAAGAAGACTGACTTTATTGCCTGTTCTGTCACGACCCGAGCCTACATCCTGGACGTAGCCGGCACTCAAGAACCATTGATGGTCCCTAAGCGAACCCTTATCCTGGCTGACTACAAGTGGAAGACCAGCTCAAGCATACAAAAGCTTAAAAACTGAATAAAATTCATGAAACTGAAATACAAAACTTTAACTCAAATGAAAAAACTCTGAATATAAAAAATAATATTCAACTCGCCATAAAATAGGCAACTTAAATCTTTAAACATTTAACAAAATAAATGATACGGACTTCTCAATTATATCGACTATCTATGAAGCCTCTAACTGTTAAAGATGGAAGTCAGGACAAGACTCACGGTATCCTGACTAAACTAAAAAGTAAATGAAATCCTCTGAAAACAAAGAAGCTTACCGTAGCTAACTCGAACTTCCAGATGTATCAACGAAGCTCCTGTTAATGATCCTGAATACCTGTGTCTGCATCATGAGAAGATGCAGGCCAAATGGCTCAGTACGTGGAATGTACGAGCATGTAAGAGGAATTCTAAAGCATAAACATAAGCTTGAACTTTGATAAAAAGGAAACATACTTACCTCTTCTCAAACTTACTCAACTCAAGGAATACAAGGATACTCAAAACTACTCAAACTTACTCAACTCAGAAGTACTTAAGGATAAGATTCTCAACTCAGAGATTAGATACTCAACTCAAAGATTAGATACTCAACTCAAAGATATGATATTTGAATCTGGGTACTCAACTCAATATAAAGCAACAATACCCATGCAATATATGGAAAACTTTATAAAACAGTAAAAACAACTTAGTTTGTTAAAGAAAATGCAATAACAAACTCAACTTTACTTATTTAATAAAGTAATATAGTTTCTGTGGGAGATTCTCTAACCGACGACCACCACTATGAGCCTAAGTAATGGTACATCGATTTACCTCACGCTGCCAAGGACCGTCCTATACCTTGCCGGGGGTATAGAACCTAACTCACTAAGTGGATCCACTAGTCTATGCTAAAATCATCTTAAGGAGTCATCTAAAAAGTATGATCCTTTACTACCCATGATGGCTACATGGTTTATCGAGACTTGAGTTATCGGAACTCGCATCCCCATATCGGTGCTCAATACTACTCCCAAAATAGACTTAGCTCATATGTTTGTAAAAACAAAACTCTTTCTTTGGTTTGAGATAATTACTCAAAACTTAGCTTAAAAGCCCTCTCGGAAATCATAGTTTCCTCTTTACTGAAAAACTAGCTTAAAGGCTCTTTTGAAATCTCAGTTTCCTTTCTTGTTAAAATGTGAAAACATTTACTCTTTTGGAATACATAGTCCCGATATACTCTTTTGAAGAAATGAACTCAACTCTTTACTCTTTACTCTTTGGTTAACTCAAAACTTAAGTCTTAAAACAAAGTTAAAACGTTTGTAAAAGACTTCTTAAAATGAGGTTCATGCTGAATTATGGACGTGAACGACTCAATGCAAGGTTTTCAATAACCATAGATAGAACTCAATACTTGGAACTCAAGAACTTCAATGATACTACTCATTTCAAGAATTCTCAACTCAAAGGGTTCATGCGGAATTATGAGCATGAACTACTCAACTCAAGGACTCAAAGACACTTCTCATCTCAAGATTGTTCGACTTATAGGGTTCATGCGGAATTATGGGCATGAACAATTCAACTCAAGGACTTCATGGGTAACATGTAATAGTTTCATGATTAGAAATATAATCTAAAGGGGATTAAAAATTCAATACACAAGACTTAGAACTTGAAGATACTACTCCTCTCAATGATACTCAATTTCTTGAGTTTATGCGGAATTTATGGGCATGAACGACTTGAATCGTAGGTCTACATAACATTATGGAAATCATGGAAATCATGTATAAAACTCTTCTCATTCTCATACTTAATTTCTCAAAATTTAACTCAAATCGATTATTGATCTCCTAGGATTCACAATTGAACTCAAAACTTTCTTGAACTCTACTCTTAACTCTCTCTTGAATGTGAATTATGAATTCAAGAGTTATGGTTCATGCTATGAAATATCTCATGATGAAAAAATATACTCATGAATACATTCTCCTCACTCTCATGCTCACTTACTCGAGTATTGAAACAAGTTACTAGAAGTTGTAGAAGACTTCATAAAATGACTCAAAGGGGCTTTCTTAGAATGTTCGAAAGAATTCTCAAAACTTAACTCTTAACTCTACCTTGAATTTGAATTATGAATCCAAGGTTATGATCATGTTAGGAATGATTTTAGATGTTTATAAGTAGCTTAGAGTAGTTAGAATCGTAAAAGAGTGAAGGTACCCTTCGAAAGAACTCAAACGGAGCAACCGATTGCAAACTGGATGGGGCAGGCGAACCTGGGGTTATGAGTGGTGTGGAGCGCCAGCTCCTAAACTTCAGAGCCTACTTTGGGGCGCTCTGGCTGGCGCGACACGCCAGGCCCCAACCCAGAAAACCCGATGAATTTCTTTGCTTATTTTCTCTCCCTAACTCGCCTAGAATCAAACGGTTTCTTCCCCAATCACTTAGAATCAATTACTTTACATAAGTACACTCTAATATACTCAATACAGCCCTTAAAAACTCACTTTTATCTCAATAAATCATCAAAAACCCAATACAACAAGATTTAGAAACAACATCAAGAACACCTATCAAGAGATTTAAATCCTTCAACTTTTTGAGAATGAAATTTCACTGAAAAAAAATATGTTTGGCGTGTGGGTGAAAAAACCCAACACTATGGAAGCTTACATACCTCTTAGGGATCAAACCCATGGTGACAATCCGCAATAACTCTCAATAATTTCGACGAACGCTTCGATCCTTTCTCTTTTCTCCTCTTCTCTCTTCTTCTTTTCTCTTCTTGAACTCTCAACTAAAACCCTAGGTGTAAACTAGGATAATAAAACTGAACCTAATCAGATTAGACCGCTAAAATATTACTAAAAATGAATTAAATCTGATAGGGTAAGGAAAAGACCAAAATACCCCTCTAAAATCTGGTTTTGACTTTCCTTATCTAGACAACCCAATTTCGAATGGACATATCTCCCTCATACGAACTCGAAACTGAGAAGTTATCAAAGATCTTCCCTACGATATCTGGTATCACACGTAACTCATCTTGAGCTAGAAGTTATCATCGTTTGAAGTCGACCCAAAATTCATACTTAGCTTAACTTGCAAAATTTCAGATTTTTCTATTTCCAATTTAGTTCTTTTTGGAACTCAAGGTGCTACATCTAGTGACCTTAAAACTTAAGAAACTTTAAATTCCTTGGTAAAATCTCACTCACTACGAAGAACGGTTTGAGTCTTAGTTCGAAAAATTTGTTGGGGTGTTACATGTTCTTTGGACACTCTCGCATGAAATGCCCACTCTGACCACACTTGAAACAACCAGCGGAGCCCTCACGACAAGTACCTGAATGGTTCCTACCACACTTGGTGCATGCAGGAGGCTTACTACCCCCTTGTGCCATGCTACCCTGAGAATAAGCAGGTTTAGCTCTGAAGTTCTTACTATTGTACTCACATTTGTTCTTAGGTGCAGGTGCACTAGCAGATGATAGAGCAGGTCCCTTCTATTTATGTTAGAAATATGAACGGTTGGCATTACTGGAAGGACTCATTTCCTGTCTTAGTCCTTTTGTTCTTAAACTCCTCCCTATCCCTCAACTTCTCTTCTTCCACTTGCTGCACATAGAACATCAACCTCAAAAAGTCCACATCCCCAATAAGCATTGTTGCCCGGCCCTCTTTGCTTGATAGACGGGACAACCCAGCAACAAACAGACTCATCCTACTCCTCATGTCCACAACCATTTCCGGAGCATAGCGAGACAGTTGGGTGAATTCAACCCATACTCATGAACACTCAAAGAATCTTGATTAAGTGTGAGGAACTCTCGTACCTTAGCCTCTTTCAGTTCTTGGGGAAAGAAACACCCCAAGAAAGCCTCCTCAGAAAAGCCCAACTCGCAGGTGGTGCATTCTCAGCTCTACCCTTTTTCCATTGGTCAAACCAAGTCCTAGCAACATTCTTCAATTGATATACAGCTAGTTCAACTCGCTCAGCATCAGCAACATACATGACCTCAAATACCTTTTTCAACTCCTCAATGAAGTTCTCCAGATCCTCAGTAGTGTTCAAACCCATGGAACTTGGAGGGTTCATCCTCAATAACTCACGAATCCTTGAAGTGTTAGCTCCTTCCTGCCGAGCTCACCTTTGCGGACCAACCTGGTTAGTCATAACTTGACTCAACGTCCTAATTGCCTCTCTGAACTCAGCATTGATGACTTCTCTTTGAGGTTACACTTCAGGTGCATTTGATAACTCTTGTTCCTCGACATTACATCTAGCAGGACGACCTCTGACTATTCTTCTTGGAGGCATAATTATCTGAAAAAATACGCGCAAGCACGAATTAGAAGGAAACCTTTTAGAGATCAAATTCTAACGCACGAAATGAGTGTGAAAGAAATGAGATAGTTCCTAAATGTTGCAGCCTCCTAATTATAAATATGGCGCGCTTCAATTAAGTTGGGTAAGGAAAAGACCAAACTATCCTTCAAAAATCCGGATTGGACTTTCCTTATTCGAACAACCCAACTTCCGAAGGGCATAACTTACTCATACGGACTCGGAATCACGCAAACTTGGAGGCGTTGGAAAGATCATCCCAAGAGCTTTCCAATCATATCTGGAAGTACACCTAACTCATCTTGCTCTAAGAGTTATGGACATTTGAAGTTGACCAAAACTCACTTTAACACCTTTACCAAATTTCTAGATTTTTAAGTTCTTCCCAAAAATAACTATTTCCAGATTTTAAACTTCCTTCTAGTTCTTTCTAGTTGCGACATGTTATAAAATCCAATAAACTAATTAACATAATCAAATATAATTAAAATTGAAAAAAATTAAAACTAATTTGATAAAACCCTAACCTTAAATTAATGGAGAAAGAGACAATGGAGAGAGGAAGCAGTGATGGCAACAGCGATTCTGGCAACGACGTTGACAACAGCGGTGGTGGCAAGCAACGGCAGCGGAGGCGGAATCTTTAGAGAGAAGGAAGAGAGAAAGAAGAGAGAAGAAAGAGAGAGAAAATGGGGAAAATCGCGTCTGATATTTCAGATATTTAATGAAAAGCGACGCACAGTGTCTCTTCGTCCGTCGCTTTTCTTTTAAAATGTTGACCAAAAAGCGACGGACAAAGAGACATTGTCCGTCGCTTTTTTTAAAATAGTTGACCGTATATTTTGACTAAAAGCGATGGACTAAGAGATGTCATCCATCGTTTTTTGTAAAATAATTTTAAAAATATTTATTTTTAGTAAAAAGCGACGGACATTGTGGCAAATGGCGTCACTTTTTGGAGCGACGCCTTTCGTTGCTTTTTTGTCCGTCATTTTTTAGCAGTTTTTTAATAGTGAGAGTTCATTATATTGTATTGGTGCAAATATTACGAAGCAAGTTCGATCTGATGAGGCATGTTTATAGGGGATAGCTAATCACCGATAGTGTCCACTCTATTTTATTTTTTGCCTCAAAATCCAACACAAATCACACTAAAATATATGCTCCCGAATCTTCTTACTCAAATATAAGAACAACAGATCGAGTATCTTCGTGCATTACAAGTGCATTTTGTGTGTCACATGTGCGTCACACGTGCATCCTGTGCGTCACACGTGCATCCTGTGCGTCACACGTGCATCCTGTGCGTCACACGTGCATCTCATGATAATAATGAAATCACACATATGTGGTTAGAGCTTCTGCTAGGAGAGCGCGTGTGGCTGAAAGAATGAGGAAATATTATGTGAACATATCTTTGAGCATTCCTGGTTAATTACTCCTTCGTTTTTTAATTAATGTGTATTAATTTTTTGGACAATTGGTACAAGCAGAATGATATCTCACTCTGAGGAGATACAAGGAAGGTCTTACATTATTTTTGTATTAACAATTTCACATAATATGATAAAAAAAATACATCTTAAAATACTAGTCAAAATTCATATGGTTTGATTCTAGCAGAAAGGAAATAGAGGGAGTATATTTGACAAGTAAAAAAGAATTGGCCAAGTCTTTTATATTGAAAGAGATATGGCAGACCATTTATTGATGTCTTAACAACTTTTTTCCCGAATGATTTCACGTGAAAGAGATTTCTAGAATCTTATGAAATTTTGCCTGGGCATGAATATTCAAGTGAAAGAGATTTCTAAAATCTTATGAAATTTTATTTGCAAGGTAAAAAATTAATGTGTTGTCCTTCTTAAGTAGCTACATGTTAATTGAAGGGTGATGTAGCTAAAACATTGTATCTAGGAGCTAATTTTAAATTTCTTGCTCTCACATCTTGGTTTGAATCACTAAATAAGAGTGAGCGTTATACATGAGCCAAAACTCTTCCGGTGGTTGATATTTATGAACAATGATGAGATCCAGATTTTGATTTTGTAATCCGCCTACATTTCTGTGAGTTTGACTATAATAAACCAAATCAAAAGATCTTCCAAATCTATATAAATAATAAAACTGCAGCAGACAACTACGACATTTTCTCACCAGCTGGGGGATGAACAGGGAATACCTTGGGGAATGCGATATCCTCGAAAAGCAGCAATCTCTGGGTTCAACCTGTTCCAGATACAACGATTGGTTTTGTTGGCACTGATGCTCTTTTGAATGGTTTGGAGGTTTTCAAGTTGAATCGGAATGGTAATCTTGCCTATATACAGAAATATGAGAATGTTCCAGAAAAATCAGCTTCGAAAAATTTAATCCATTATCTTTCTTTGCAGGTTTAGTCATGCTTATTATACGCAAAGATGACACAAAGAAAAGCTCACCTGGATGGAGGCCTTTGTACTGTAATGGTAAGAGATCAATACAATATCAAAGTCTGGAAGGCGGTTTACTCTACTAGAGATTAAAGAAGCTACAAACAACTTTGATGAAAGCTTAGTCAGCACATGCCCAATATATGTTATTCATTTAGTCTCAATTATGTGATACAAATAAAATTCAGAAAATTAATCAATTTTTTAATTGTTTTTAAATATTTTAAACTATTGTGTGATTTTTATAGTACATTTTACATATTTGTTTACGTAATATATATCACTCCTCATGTCTCAACTTTATGTGACACAAATGAAATTTTGAGAGTATATCAAATTCTTTTTATATTTTTTTAAAAATATTTTAAGCAACTAATTATTGTGATTTATAGTATTTTTCTTATATATATAATTTCCCATATATAATGGGAAAAAGTAATAATACCTTGAAAAATGATTTTTTCTGATACTATAGTACTACACTAATACTTACCTTTTTTAAAATATTAAAAATTATAAATAAACCTCAGCATAATTGATTTCATAAGCCGTAAATCACAAAATTACAATTGGTGACATTACGTAGTTATACTTATTTCTTAACCGATTTATTAGTCCTAACTATTGGTATAAAATTTGATTAGTTGTAACTTTTTAAAATCAATGAAAAAAAAAACTTCAACTATAAAATTTGATTAGTTATAATGGACATTTAAGCCTAGAAAAAGTACAAAGCTATCACGAAAAATAAAGGGGGATCACTTTTTGGAAAAGAATTGCTAGTTAAGCAGAAGAACAAATCACACTAAGCAAGTTCGATTTGATGAGGCATGTTCATAGGGTATAGCTAATCACTGATAGTGTCCACTCTATTTTATTTTTCGCCTTAAAATCCAACACAAATCACACTAAATATGCTCCCAAATCTTCTTACTCAAATATAAGAACAATAGATAGAGCATCTTCGTGCATACAAGTGCATTTTGTGTGTCACATGTGCATCACACGTGCATCTCATGACAATAATGAAATCACACATATGTGGGCTTGATGGTTATTATGTGGTTGACAGTGTAATGACCCGGAAGGTCATTTTTGAAAACAGAGCTAATATACGAGCATATAACATAATAACAATTATGTGATGATAACAACCAAAGAGAAGAAATTTATTAGCGAAAACAATTAGTGTTTTTCACCCCACTTTTCTCAGCTATGACTCTCAACAAATCTACGAGAAGAGTAATTAAATTTGCCTTTTTGAACTATTTAAATAACAATCTTCATTTTTTGATTGGTGAATTGTAGTTGCAATATTGGAAAAAAAAATCTCTATTAGAAGATCTGTTTATGATATAGTTCAAGAAAGAGTCGTCTCATTTCCTTACTTCTTTATAATTCATTCACTTCAAGACTGATTCTGAACGCCGCGTAAGATCATCAAAGTTCACGGCCATTTAGAAAAATGACTAAATGTGCACCAATTTAATAAACAAAAGGGATTATTTGTGCACCAAATAAAATATTATGTCTTAGAAATCATAACTGTCAATTCAAATTTGTGTTCTTTATAATTTATAGTATTAAAAAATAGAGGAAAGAAAAAAAATTATTCACGTATGGCTACCATTTTGTAGCCTTTCTAAAAGAAATTGAAATTAGTATGTATTTATGGAAATTATGAGAATCTGGGAATAAGTCTTGTTCCCTATGTATTGGGGAACTTTGTCGTGTACTAAAAAACAATTACTAGTAAATTTAAATTTGAAAAAGGTAAAAATATAATTTTTTTTAAAAACAAAAACAAAAATCTGATTATAGTGTGAATGTGTCATTCAAACCATTATGTCCAAAATTTTCTATGTGAGGAGAGGGAAGGGAAAAACATTGGATCATTCTCATAAGAGCGTGAAGAACCGCAATACCATGTAACGACTGAATATAAGTTGAAAGATGATATATATAGTAATAAAGACAAAAGACTGTTAAATAAAATTACAGAGGAAAAATTCTTAAACGAAGTGAAGTAAGGAAATCTAACTAAATAATCACAGTTCAAATATTAATATAGTATCCTAAATAAACGGGAACAAAAATTGTTGAAATGTTATGATTAAACTAAAAATTACTCCCTCTGTCCCTAATTACTTGTCCACTTTTGAATTGACACACCTATTAAGAAAACAATAACAATTACTGGCATAGTGAGTGTACCATTTTACCCCTATTAATTATGAAGTGGATGATTAAACATTTTAAGATTTTCAAAAAATTCTACCTTTCCAAAGTAATTAATTGAGAGTATAATAGGTAAAATTATTTTGTCCTTTCTTGATTTGTTAAAATGGACAAGTAATTAGAGACAACTAGAAAAGGAAAAATTCGCAATTAGTGAAAAATTTGTGTTGGACAATTTGCCAATGAACGAAAAAAGAAATGAAAAGAATGAAAATAGCTACAAAAACATAAAAATAATACAACTCTGGTGGTGTCTTCACCGGCTCTAACCAATAGCTAGTCTGTCTAATCTCCGCCTTAATATGCCACAGAAAAATCAACACGAATACTAATAATTTTGGGTCAAATTTGAATCTATAAAGAAGAGTAAACCAATCATTGCACTTGCAAACTATCATTAAAGATATTTATATGTTTCTACTCATCGAAAATTCTGTCAAAATTAAATGAAAATCCAACACAAATTACACTAAAATATATGCTCCCGAATCTTCTTAACAAGAGATCGAGCTTCTTCGTGCATTACAAGTGTATTTTGTGTGTCACATGTGCATCACCCGTGCATCCTGTGCACCACACGTACATCTCATGACAATAATGGCATCACACATATGTGGGCTTTGATGGTTATTATTGTAACACCCCGTAACTAGAAAGAACTAGAAAGAAGTTAAAAGGAGCTAAAATTAGAAAGAGTGATTTTTGGAAATAATAAAAATCTGGAAATTGGTTAAGTTTGGGTTTTTGGTCAACTTCAAACGACTATAACTTCTAGTTCAGGATGAGTTAGGTGTGTTTCCAGATAACGTAGGAAAGATCTTGGAACAATATTTCCAACGCCGCCGAGTTTGCGTGACTCCGAGTTCGTATGAGTGAGATATGCCCATTGGAAGTTGGGTTGTTCAAATAAGGAAATGTCCAATCCGGATTTTAGAAGGGCATTATGGTCTTTTTCTTACCCAATTATTTTATTTCGTTTTTGGGTAATTAGTTGGGGTCTAAACTGATCTTAGTCAGTTTACGCTTTTGGAGAAAGAGTTAGGGTTTTGAGAAAAGAGAAAAAAAGAGGAGAAAGGAGGAAAGGAAACAAGAATCGTCAAGATATTCACAAATCGCTTGTGGATTTCGTCAAGGGGTGATCCCTATGAGGTATGTGAGTTCACACGGCATTGGGTTCGTTCACCCACGCGCCAAACATATTTAATTCAGCGTGAATTCATCCTAAAAATTGAAAGTTTGAATGTTCTTGACGTGTGTTCTTGAATTTGGGATGATAGTGAGGAATTCTTGAGAGTCTAAGGTCGATTTTAAAGTTGTTTTGAGTTAGGTTCTTGGGTACAATTTCTGGGTATCTGAATCTAAGAGGATTTGAGAAGAAGAATCGAATTTAGGCGAACTGGGGTAAGAAAATGAAGAAGGAAACAAGTCGGCAGAATATGGGTACCTCGCGGACCTATTCCTCATATTTGAAAAAATTTCCCGAGCGGAGCGGAGCGGTCACAGAACATTCTGTCTAAAAATTGATTTTGCGACCAAAAATTTAAATACATCTCTGCGTCGCGAACCAACTTTCAGATAGTGATTTCTTGATATATTCTCATGTTTAGCTATCTAAAATCACTCCTAAACATCATGAGATCTCTCATATACAAATCTCAATCCTTGGATCCACAATTCAATTCAAGGATCAGTTAAGAGTCAAGTAAAGAGAAGTTCATAGAGTCTTCCAAAAGTCTTTTACAAATGATTTAACTTTGTTTTAAGACTTGAGTTTTGAGTTCAGTAAAGAGTAAAGTTGAAGTTCATTTCTTCAAAAGTATATGGGGACTATGTATTCCCAAAAAGTTTAAAATGTTTTCACATTTAAACAAGAAAGGAAACTGAGATTTTCAAAGAGCCTTTGAGCTAGTTTTTAGTAAAGAGTAAATGCTTTCACAAATAAGCAAGAGAGGAAACTTTGATTTCCAAGATAGCCTTTGAGCTAAGTTTTTGAGCAATTATCTCACATCACAGAAAGTAATATGTTTTTAAACATAAGAGCTAGTATCATATTTTGGGAATAGTATTGAGCACCGATATGGGGGAGAGTTCAGACAACTCACAGCCCCTATAAACCATGTAGCCACCATGGGTAGAAAAGGGTCATACTTTTTAGATGATTCCTTTAGTACTTTTTAGCATAGACTAGTGGATCCACTTAGTAGTTCAGGTTCTATACTCATGGCAATGTATAGGGCGGCCCTGGCAGCGTGAGGCAAAACGATGTATCATCACGATAGCTCTTAAGTGATGGTTGTCGGTTAGAAAAACTCCCACATCAGTATTTTGTATTTTTATATACATTAGAAATATTTGTATTTTCATATACAAATAGAGTTCATATTGTATCTTTGCATACATACAGAGTTATTATTGTATTTCTAAATACACAGAGTTGACATGATGTTTAAAACAACTTTTCTTTATATTGCACTTGTTTTTAAACTGCTTTATATTGAAATGAGTTCAGTTATGTTGAGTTGAGTTGAGCCAGGTAAGTTCTTCAGTTCCTTTCAAGCTTATCTTTTGTTTTAGAATTCCCCTCGCATACTCGTACATTCAATGTACTGATGCCATTTGGCCTGCATCTTATTATGATGCAGACACAGGTAACCAAGATCAGCATCCAGCACATTGTTGATCAAGTTGAGCACTGAGAGTCTTGTGGTGAGCCTCCTTGCTTCCGGAGAATCCCTTTTATTTCTTTCAGTTTTATTACTAGTTCATTAGGATGTCGTGGGTCGTATTCCGACATCTATCTCAGTTGTTTAGAGGCTTCATAGACAGTCAGATGTTAGTTATTGAGTTTCTATTTCCTGTTTTAATGGTTGAGACTTGAGTTGCCACTTTTAGCCAGTGAATGTTATCTTGATACATTCTAAGTGTTTATTGAGCAGTTCAGTTTACTTTAAAAGAATTTGTATTTATGAGTTAAGTCTTCCGCTGAGTAAGTAAGTCAGGCCAAGGGTTCGCTTGGGGCCAGCAATGGTTCTCAAGTGCCAATCCCGCCCAGGGTGTAGGCTCGGGGTGTGACAATTATGTGGTTGACACTATAATGACCGGAAGGTTATTTTTTAAAACAGAGTTAATATACGAGCATATAACATAAAAACAATTATGTGATGATAACAATAAAGGAGAGGAAATCAATTGTGCACTAAGCATGCAAATTCATCTATGGAAAATCAGCTGAAAGTTATGCCCTATTCTAAATTTAAGTTTTCAAGTGCACAATCCTTAAAAGGTTACATTTCTTCAGTTATACATAAAATATGATCCCTAAACTACAGAACTATGTCGTATCAACAATATGGGCACTCAAGAGCACCTGTCAACATCCAATCAAGGATGCAGTCATGGTGATATACGTGGCAACAAGGAAGAACTCATAAGAGTCTTACCTCATCGAACTCGGCCGTACATATATCACATGTGTCAAAATCTCCACATCTCTCATCCCATAATAGGATCAATAGAAATGTATCCACAATGACACTCTGCTCATGGTGTAGTTCCACAGGAAGTGTCTGTGGAGGATATTGTTGCACCTCCGACGCCTGTGGAGGAGCATCGTTGTTTGCCTTTCGGCAACAGTAATGAACAAAAAAACAAATGAAAAGAACGAAAATAGTTACAAAAACATAAAAATAATATAGATCTGGTGGTGTCTTCACCGACTTTGACCAGTAACTAGTCTGTCTAATCTCTGCCTTAATATGCCACGACAAAATCAACACCAACACGAGTACTCATAATTTTGGGTCAAATTTAAATTTCTATAAAGAGGAGTAAACCAGTCATTGCACTTGTAAAATATCATTAAAGATATTTATATATATCTACTCATAGAAAAATTTGTCAAAATTGAATGAAAACATCCAACACAAATCACACTAAAATATATGCTCCCGAATCTTCTTACTCAAATATAAGAACAAGAGATCGAGCATCTTCATGCATTACAAGTGTATTTTGTGTGTCAAATGTGCATCACACGTGCATCATGCATGTGCGTCACACGTGCATCATGTGCGTCACACGTACATCTCATGAAAATAATGACATCACACATATGTGGGCTTTGATGGTTATGATGTGGTTGACATTGTAATGACCCGAAAGGTCATTTGTGAAAACACAACTAATATACGAGCATATAACTTAATAACAATTATGTGATGATAACAACAGAAGCGAGGAAATCAATTATGCACTAAAGATGCAAATTCATCGATGGCAAATCAAGTGAAAGTCTTGCCCTATGCTAAATTTAAGTTTTCAAGTGCACAATCCTTAAAATCTTACATTTCTTCAGTTATAGATAAAAATATGATCCATAAACTACAGAACTATGTCGTATCGAGAATATGGGCACTGAAGAGCACCCGTCAACATCCAGTCATGGATGTGGTCATGGTGATATACGTGGCAGCAAGGAAGAATTCATAAGAGTCTTACCTCATCGAATTCGGCCCTGCAAACAACACATGTGTCAAAATCTCCACATCTCTATTCCCATAATGGTATCAATAGAAATGTGTCGAGAATGACACTTGGCTCATGGTGTGGTTCCACAGAAAGTGTCTGTGGAGGAGCATGTTGCGCCTCCGACGTGTCACGCCCCGAGCCTACACCCTGGGTGGGACTGGCACTCGAAGACCATTGCTGGCCCCAAGCGAACCCTTGGCCTGGCTTACTTAACTCAGTGGAAGACTTAAACTCAACAAAGATAAGTTCATATAATAAACTGGAATGTTATAAAGGAACATTCAACGGGCCATTATGGCAAACTCAAGTCTCAACATGGAATATTGACAATGAAAAGACTAAGGACCTAACATTTGGCTGTCTATGAAGCCTCTAATAACAACTGAGATAGATGTTGGGACAAACCCCACAACATCCTAATGAACTAAACAAGAAAACAATGAAATGGATCCTCCGGAATGCAAGGAGGCTCACCAACAGACTCTGAACTGCTCACTGGATCAACGATGCGCCAGAATGCCGATCCTAGTTACCTGCGTCTGCATCATAAGATGATGCATGTAAACTGACATCAGTACATTTAATGTACGAGTATGCGAGTTGGAAAGCTAAACATAATATAAGCTTGAAAAGGATTTGACAGAAACACTTACCTTGGCTCTTCTCAACTTATGAATACTTAACTGAACTCATTTCATTATAAAGCCGTTTAAAACAAGTGCAATATAAAGATAAATAAAACTATTTAGAACATACGGTCAACTCATAATCATAAAATCATAAAAGACATATCATGATCCCTCTCAAAGTCTACTTGCGCAATGCATGAATGAAGTCTCATACCCCCATCCATACTAAGCAGAACCCCTTGAGGAACCATGCAATTACTGTTGTGGAAGTTTCTCTAACCGACAACCAACACTTAAGAACTATAGTGATGATACAATGTTATTAGCCCCACGCTGCCCGGGCCATCCTACACCTTGTCGTGGTATAAGACCTGAACTACTAAGTGGATCCACTAGTCTATGCAAAAAGGATTCATCTAAAATGTATGACCCTTTTCTACCCATGATGGCTACATGGTTTATGGAGACTTGAGTTAATGTGAACTCGCATCCCCATATCGGTGCTCAATACTACTCCCAAAAATATAATATTAGCTCTTATGTTTGAAAACATACTTTTTCTGTGATTTGAGATTAGTGCTCAAAAACTTAGCTCAAAGGCTATCTTGAAAATCTTAGTTTCCCTGTTTGCTTCATTTAGAAAGCTATTACTCTTTTCTGAAAACTAGCCCGAAGGCTCTTTGGAAATCTCAGTTTCCGTTCTTATTTAAATGTGAAAACATTTTAAAATCTCTTTGGGAATACATAGTCCCCATATACTTCTTTGAAGAAAAGAACTTCAACTTTACTTTTAACTGAACTCAAAACTTAAGTCTTAAAACAAAGTTAAAACATTTGTGAAAGACTTTTTTGAAAACTTTAAGAATTTATCTTAACTTGATTCTTGACTTCTCTTGACTTTGATCTTAACTGCTCTTGACTTGACTCTTAACTGATCTTGACTTGACTCTTAACTGATCCTTGAATTGAATTATGGATTCAAGGATTAAGATTTGTGATTGGAAAGATCTCATGATGTTTAGGAATGACTTTGAATAGCTAAACCTGAGAAAAGTTACGAAATCATCGTCTTGGAACAAGTTCGGGACACAGAGACGTTTCTGAATAAATGCTCATGAAATTAATTTTAGAGACAGAAGAGTCCGCGTCCTAAACGCGACGCGGAGACAATTTTTCTTCACTGGGGAGCAAGTCCACGACGCGGATCTGCGCGCCAGAACCTGCTCGACTTTTTCCTTCTTTGTTTTCCAGCCCCAAATCGCCTAAACTCAATTATAGAACTCAAATTCATTTTAGATCCCGATACCCAGCATATGTATTCAAGAACCTAACTCAATACAACCCTAAAACTCAACGTAAAGATCTCAGAAACTCCTCAATTCATCCTAATTCAAGAACAATATTCAAATTCAAGAATACATGTCAAGAACATCAACTTTCAAACTCTTTTAGGACAAATTTCTCTGAACCAAACATGTTTGGCGCGTGGGTGAATGAACCCAACGCTATGAGAGACTCACATACCTTGTAGGGTCAATTCCTTGGCTAATCCACAACCAAAATAGATCGTTCTTGGCGAATCTTGCTTTTACTCTTGTCCCTTCTTTTGCGTTCTTTCTCCAAAAGCCCTAACACTATTTCTCAAAAGTGTAAACTAAACTAAATCAGTTTTGACCCCAACTATTTTATTAAAAATGGATTTAATTAATTTGGGTAAGGAAAAGACCAAACTACCCTTCAAAAATCCGGATTGGGCATTTCCTTATTCGAACAACCCAACTTCCAAAGGGCATAACTCACTCATACAAACTCGGAATAGCGCAAAAACAGCGGCGTTGGAAATATTATTCCACGAGCTTTCCAACCATATCTGGAAGTACATCTATCTCATCCTGATCTAGGAGTTATGGCTGTTTGAAGTTGACCAAAAACTCACTTTAACACCTTTACCATATTTCCAGATTTTTACATTCTTCCCAAAAATGACTATTTCCAGATTTTAAACTTCCTTTTAGTTCTTTCTAGTTGCGAGATGTTACACGACGCCTATGGAGGAGCATCGTCGTTCGCCTCTCAGCATCAATGACGAAAGTAATGAACGAAAAAACAAATGAAAAGAATGAAAATAGCTACAGAAACATTAAAATAATATAGCGCTGGTGGTGTCTTCACCGACTCTTACCAGTAGCTAGTCTATCTAATCTCCACCTTAATATGCCACGGCAAAATCAGCACCAGCACAAGTACTAATAATTTTGGGTCAAATTTGAATCTCTATAAAGAGGAGTAAACCAATCATTGCACTTACAAAATATCATTAAAGATATTTATATGTTTCTACTCATAGAAAAATCTGTTAAAATTGAATGAAAAAATCCAACACAAATCACACTAAAATATATGCTCCCAAATTTTTTTACTCAAATCTAAGAACAAGAGATCGAGCATCTTCGTGCATTAGAAGTGTATTTTGGGTGTCACATGTGAATCACACGTGCATCTTGTGCGTCACACGTACATCTCATGACAATAATGGCATCACACATATGTGGACTTTGATGGTTATTATGTGGCCCGGAAGGTCATTTGTGAAAACAAAACTAACATACGAGCATATAACTTAAAAACAATTATGTGATAATAACAACAAAAGAGAGCAAATCAAATGTCCACTAAGCATGCAAATTCATCTATGGCAAATCAACTGAAAGTCTTGCCCTATGCTAAATTTAAGTTTTCAAGTGCACAATCCTTACAAGGTTACATTTGTTCAGTTATATATAAAAATATGATCCACATACTACAAAACTATGTCGTATCGACAATACGGGCACTGAAGAGCACCCGTCAACAGCTAGTCAAGGATGCAGTCATGGTGATATACGTGGTAGCAAGGAAGAACTCATAAGAGTCTTACCTCATCGAACTTGGCAGTACATATAACACATATTTCAAAATCTCCACATCTCTTCTCCCATAATGGGATCAATAGAAAAGGAGGTCAGTTAATGTTAATCTCCACATATTTCAATATATTTGGCTAAACAAACAAGGAAATATCATATACCACATTTTATTTAAATTAATGTTAAGATACAAAACGAAAAGGAGGTCAGTTGTTACCTCTTGCGAAAATTTCCACACTATTAAAAGCTACTAATCTCCTGATTTCCGAGAGCTACCAAATGCCAAAGTTCTTTCTGCAGGAACTTGAAACAGAAATTTGAACTAAGAATCAAGATTTTGACTACCTTCTTTTACTTTCTCCTCACTCTCTGTGTTGACTTTCTCAAATTTCTATCCCCTTTTCCATCAATTTTCTGCCACTTTTCTTCTTAATTTTTTACCAATTTTTTTCTCTTCTCTCTTCTTCCCCCCATTTTTTGTGAGGATAATATATGTATATTACTACTACTTTATTTTTTAAGTGAATGTGAGGAGCTTCCCGTTTATGGGAATTGACAAAAAAAAAAGTCCTAAGAGGCTATTGTGTAATTTCACATGAAAGAGGCAATTCAAAAAGTACTACGAGGTTATTTTTGTAATTTCACATATAAGAAGCAATTCAATTGGTTAGTTAAAAGGAGTAGTGTACCTTTTTGTATCTATTGGACTAATTTGTCCCTTAAAAATACAAATAATTCATATAACTTTCGGAAAACATGAGCCCACTTAAGTTGTATTCTTTTTGATTTCTTATTACCACCACATGGCTGCTTTGGTGACTGATATCTACTACGTCCAATAATGCCGGTTTACTACTAACTTTCTACCTTTCTTAAGAAATTATAAATAAAAAAGTAATTTTACTATATTACTTTTTAAATTTAATAAATATATGTCTTAAAAAATATAATAGATAACTGACTATAATTAATGATAAGAAGAATTAGGAATTAAATATAAAATTATCCATTAATTTCATAAAGTAAATAAATATTGTTGGACATTTCAAAATAGTATAATGGACAACTATTATTGGACTGAGAGAGTAGAATTAAATCTTTCTTTTAAGTACTTTTCTCACATTAATTTCTCTCAGCACTCAATTAGTGGATTCTACTAGAGTACTTTTTACTTAATGATACGCATAATGAGCAATATGAGGAAGCTTTCGTTCGTTTGTTCTTTTAAGGGTATGTTGCTAAACCATCAACACTGAAAGGTAGCTCTACCGATAATTGTGAAGAAAGCATATTAATGGATCTTCGAAAATTAAAAAGAGGTAATTAAACCTAAAATATTATAAAGACATCTAAAAAATTTGGTTGATGCTCAAAATCTATTAATGCCACATAAATTGGGATAGAGGAAATAACATATATTATTTGAAATAACATAAAAGTACTACAAATCACAATAATTAACAACTTCAAAATTTAAAGGACATGAAAATTTTGATTGACCATCAAAATTCTACCCATGTCTTATAGTTTGGGATAGGAAAAGTAACATATATTATTTGAAAATGACGTAAAATGTACTATAACTCATCATAATTAAAGAACTTCAAAATTTAAAAGACATATACAAAATATGCTTGGTCTTCAAAATTCTATCAATGTCACATAAATTGTGACAAAGAGAGTAACATATATTATTAAAAATTACATAAAGTACTATAAATCACAATAATTAACAACTTAAAATTTAAAGGACATACAAAAAATTTGTTTGACTCTTAAAATTCTATTAATATCACATAAATTAAAATAAATAAAAAATAACATCAGTTGGGCCCGTGTTAGCACGGGCTACTGTAACTATATATATATATATATAGTAGTATATATAATACATAAAAGAAAAAGAATAACATTTTTGCTATGTCATCGGTCTTTTTACGAAATTATTGAGTTATCATAAGTTATCTTAGGTTAAGTTTGTATTGTTACTCAAAATTTGACGATTAATCATTTTTAAAACAATCGAAGTTTAACCTGCATTTTTTTAACTAATTGAAGATAGAAGGACCAGTAATTTAATACTAATAATTAACGAACCAAGATTAGAATTTAAATATACAAATATATGACAAAAACTATAATATTTAAAGATGAAATGGTTTACTGCGTTTGGAATAAGATAAGAATTTTATTTATTTAACATGAAAACTCACTTATTTTTCTCAACTTTTTGAATAAAAAAATGTGAAGAAAGTGGGAAATGTGTGTTGGACAGATTGGATTCCTTGTTTGCCTATTCATATGAATAATTTTTCATTTTATTTTAGTAATTTTCTTATGTGATCCTATTATCTTTCTTTATATTCACTCTTACAGTATTTTCTTGACTCTTTTTTAATCTATACTTACATTTTTATTTTTTCACTTTTATTTATTCAAAACTCCGAAAAAATGAGTATAACGTGCTTTTTCAATGGGTGTTTAATTTGAAAAAGGTTTCTAAGGATTTCTTTTCCCCTTGTCCAAAAATAATAAATATTATATCATATTATAAATTCAATAAGTTTGACACTCTCTTCTCTTCTTTTTTCTTACTTTTCTAATATCCATTATTATAAATACAATAACAAGTTTATATATTACTATTATACATATTGTTAGCAGGCTTTTCCCAGCAAAATTGTTTCAAGTTTGTTTTTTCTATTTCACTTTGTTCAGCTCATTTTTAAAATAAAATAAAAATTACGAGTCAAACCTCGGTCTACTGCCCCATATAATTACGTGCCTTTTGCCTCATTTTAATTTATAGAAATTAAACAGTCATAAAAAATATTCAGTGAGCAATTTAATATACGTATTAATATCTGTATTTTGTTTTTACGTTGATGAAAGTCAATACTCCTTTCTCTCATATTTAATTTCAGAGTAGACGTATAGATGTTGGTATGTGTTTGTGACTCACTTAAATTTCTATTTTCATGTAAAGCTAATGGTAAGAAATTTAAGCGAGTTACAAACATATACCAACATTTTGTTGGATAAATGATTCTAATATTTCAAAAAGAAGTATTTGTGTTATTATCTTGGTTCATTCCTTCCTATCTTGTTAATTATTGTGAAATATTTTGATGACTATTGAAAGCCCTTAATAGTCTTAACAATATTCATTATGAGATATATAGAAATTTAAAGGGGGATGTGAAGGAAATGTGGAGAGATCTTTCTCTTACTAATGAGTGTATATATAGGCAGAGAGACAACTTCCGCTTACTAAAATAATTTAAATTTAAAGAAGGCGAAATGGTCTGGTGGACCCTTATACTTGTATCAGTTTGTATTCTGAACCCTTCTACTTATACATTTGTCATCTGGACCCTTAAACTCAATTAAAATGAGACTTTTAAGCCCCTCCAACCATGTGTGTAGCTCACTTTCCTTTATATAATTGACATGTCATATCCACGTCAGATATATTAATGCCACATCATAATTATTTCATAACTATTTTTAAAAATTATTAACCAAAATTATTTAATAATAACATTTTAATTTATTATTGGCATTTCTAATTCTCCCTATTTCACGACCAAAAGAAAGTCATCGCCGGCGTCGTCGCCATTTTTGCCAGCGAAATCACATATACTTTCTCCCTCACCCGTCTTCATCTCCGCCGCACACCATCACTATTTTTCTTTCCTCCTCCAATCTCCACAGTAACAACAACCTAAGTCACCGCACAATCAGATCTGGCCACGACACAACCAGATCTGGCCAAACTTTTCGTAATCCAACGCCGACTACTATTTTCACACCCCAAATTGCTTACAAATACAATTTCACAC
>JAJONZ010019222.1:0-19782 GCA_029582445.1 Solanum paucissectum | reverse complement strand
TGAAACGAAGTGCGTTAGGTAGCTAACTCAAAGGGCTTTCCATGGATATGTTATTGGCCACCCAATAATTTGTGTGCTAGGAGATATGACCCTCCAAAGTAGACCCTCGAAAAAGGCTTCACTTGGAAAGTTCGGATTTTGATACGGTTGCTCTAAAATTTGGGTTAGACCCATTTCCCACTCAATTTGACCCCCTAAACAAGAATATGAAGTCGTATTTTCGAAAAATGAAACAGATTTTTTTATATACAGCTAAACAAGTTTCCGGTAACTTCCGAAGCACATTTTTAAGAACTTTTTGGGTCATTTCACGGGTGAGAGTGTATGGCGTTAGAAATGAGACTATATGAAAGATTTTGAAATTTTAAACCGTTTGGCCTTTTAAAACCTTTCAATTCGCGGCCCTTTCGACGGAGTAAGTCGTCCATACTGAACGACTCGGCGATCCACCGAGTGGTACATTACCTCGCCGAGTTTTACAGGACCTCCAGTTAATTTAGGGGTTCAAACGGCGGACAAAATCGGGCTCCCCGACCTATTCGGTGAGTCGCCGATGTAGCAAATGGCCTATCGAGTTTTACAGGCTCCCACTTCAGCTTTTGTGGGTCCAATAGCGGTCCAAGTCGGGATCGCCGACTGGAGTTTTGGCTCACCAAACTGCTTCTTTTCTAACACACTCCACATTTCAACCTGCACAATCAACACCCATTATTCAAAATCAAACTTAAAACATTAAAACTTGGATTTCCTCCCAAGAAGAGCCTTAGTTAATGTCATGGCACGACGAGGATACCAAATCAAGCTTCATTTTTGGAGTTTGCCATCGTATCACTAGGCAACCCCCTTGTTGTCTTGGATTCAAATGCAAAGAAATTTGACCCATTTGGGTCTCCAGCTTCTTAATAGAGATTGAGTGAGAGGTCACCGTCTGGTTATGAGTCGAAACATCCTCTTTCATCTCTTTCAACACTTTGTCGGACCCTTCAACTTTGGTGAGAATGTGTGAGAGCATATCTTCAGTCCGACCACCCTCAGAGTCCTTAGGCTTTTGACGCTCATGGGGAGGAACATAGCTATCCTTCTCCCCCTCTCTATCCTTCTAAGTGGCGTTACGCTCACGCCATTCTCTGTCACGGTCTCTCCAGCCCTCATCTCTATTCCATCATTGATTTCCACCTGGCCTTGAATAGGTAGCACGATAACCTCCTCATTGGTTGGCTAGGAAGTTCACTTCCATATTGTACATTGCTTCAAACCTTGATTCATCGGGGTTTACTCCATCCACACCCACAACATTAACACTCCTTGCACCAGCACCCATGACATTTTTGGCCAAGATATCCAGCTGGGTCATCATTTTAGCCATGTTTTGGGCTCTCTCTTAATCTTTTTCGATTTGTTCTTTTGTCATTTTATAAGTGAGAGTAGAGACTTGGTCTTCTCGAGTGTACCATGCCCCGTTGATCTTGGTCATGCAATCAAGGATTTGGCAAGCAATAGCATAAGGCTGTTGCATTATACCACCAGGAGAAAGTTGGTTAGCCACTCCTTTGTTTATCGAATCAAGGCTTCTATAGAAATATTACAGCAACACATTATCTGGAAGTCCATGAGTTGGGCACTGAAGCACCAGCTTTTTAAATCTCAGTCATGTCTCATGAATTGGATCACCTTTCAAGATTTTGAAACCTTGGATACCATCCCTTAGAGTCATCATCTTCGATGGCGGAAAGAATCTCACTTGAAATGATGTGCTCAGCTCACCCCATGAGGTGATAGAGTCCATTAGTAACTCAGCCAACCATTTAGTAGCTTCACCCATTAAAGAGAATGGAAACAACCTAAGACGAACCGATTCTTGCGATATGTTCTTAAATGAGAACGGCCCACAAACATCCATGAAGTTCCTCATATTCTCATTTGGATCTTCATGAGCTAGCCCCCAAACAATCCTTTCAATTGTAAGAGCTGAAGCGTTGTGCTTGTGATGTGAAAAACAATGTTTCCTTCAGTTGGAGGTAAACGAATGGCACCAACACCACCCACTTGGTTTGGGTCATTGACATCATTGAGATTCCTAATGTCGTCTTGGTGGCCCACTTGGCTACCATTACTTGCGTTAACGCTCATCTCCTCCTCTGTTTAACACAAGCAACAAAAAACCAAAAACTAAAATAAGTAGATTCAGCTATAACTAAAAAGATCACAATTCAACTTCAATAAAAAAAATTAAAGAACACCACTCCCTGGCAGAGAGGCACCATTTTGATTAACGTTTCAAGCACACCTCATCCAATTCTAGGTGCAAACGATCGTTAAGCAGTATAAAACCCAACGAAGAGTTAGGGTCAAATCCCACAGGGAGCGGTACGTGTTCAAATTCAATTAAGAAGTATGAAAGTGATCTAACTAGATATAGGAATAGAAATTATCGAAAAAGACATAAAACAAATCAAAGGGGTGACATCAAATGTCAGATGGGGGAGGGGGCTTGGTTTGTAATTATCAACTACAACACAGTCACAAACAATTTGAAATAACAATAAGGAGAGGAATTCTCAGGATGTGATCAATTTTAGGCAAATTTTGATATATGGGTAATTGAAACTACTAGTAAACAACTAAATATCAGTGGGTAGGCTAGACTATAATTGAAATAGCTTTCTCTCGAACAACTATTCCGCTTTAAGTGATTTCTCTCGAACATCAACAAGCATAGCAATTAAGAACAACCCATAACCTCAATACATCTCTCTCTCGAGCGGAACCCAAATCAACCCAATACCTACAAATCATTAATCAATAATCTTAGTTCTAAAGCCTCTCTCTTGAGCAAGCTAAGAACACTAATATAGAGCTGCATTTGCAGCTACAATTCATAAATTAAACCATAATTAATGATTAAACCCACTTCAATATAGCATTTAAACTAGTAATTAACAATTCCCATAAACTAATTCAACCCATAATTACATGATCACACCCCAATAATTTGGGTTTTAGCCAAGCATCATAAAAAGATAAAAACCGTTACCAAATCGATTAGCCATTAACTGGGTAAGAGTAATTCAAGCTTTACAATGCTCCAATTCGCAGAAAATTCAAAACCCACTTGCAAAATCTCTAAATTGAGTCTCAAAACCTTCAAGTCTACTAAGAAAATCAAGAGAAAATTGTTCTAGACTAAATTGATTCAGAAATCAATACTAAATTAACTATTTAAAATCTAATTTATAGTCGCCAAAAATAAGCCACAAAGGGCCATTGGGCGAGGTAAGTCGGGCTCATCGAGTGGTTCGGCGAGCCGCCCAATACTCTCTTCTATCACCTTTTTGCATGAGCTCTCAGCATCCTCAAGTCCTGTAACTTTGGGCGATCACTCTTGGCATTGTGGAACTACTCGGCGATTTGCCGACTGCCCCTTTTCTATCGCTGACTTGGTTTTTTCCCTTAGGGCTGGCACACTGGAACTTTAGGAAGTCAAAGTAGCCACTCAACGACACGCCAAGTGCTCTTGGCGATCCTCAGACTTGCCTTTCTTCACTTTTTCAGTTTGTTTTGTTCCTTTTTGCTTGTTAATGTCCTTGTTTTGCTCCTCAAACCATATACCTGAAATTCAAAGCTTTAACATCAGTTTATGGCACAAATTAAGCATTTGAGAACACTAAATCTATATAAACAAACCTCTACCGCCGCGTGCTACCTCTTCTTTTCCCAGAAATCACTTGTCTTCTCTAAAGAGAACGCTCCACTTTTCCTCTTTCTTTTCCAAGACCCCTACGCTAGCTACTTCTTTTTTTACCTAGATGCCTCAACCTGGAAAAAGAAAGAGACATTTCTTTCTGAATGCTCTCCTTCCCCATGGCCGCCCCACGCCCTCTCCCATCACCTCTATTAGAAAACGTCTATGGACTGCCGGAGACTGTCAATTTCTGGCGATCCTTGCTTTATGACTCCATCAATCACTCTCCCCTTTCCAATCAATCCAAAGAAGTAGGATTTTCAATAGATTTTCTTCTTCTTCATCATTTCTTTTCTGATTCCTCAGAGATTGGATTTTCCAAGAATTCAATTCTTGGAGCCCAATTTGGGTATAAAAAAGAACCCACTTAGTTATCATCAAGGGCATTAAAGAGATTAAAAAAATCAAAATAATCCCAGAACATAGAGATTTACTAATCCACTAGCTCTATTTTTTGGTCTCTATCTCTCCAGCACAGTCGCCAAGCTGTCGCACCCTATTTCGAACTAGCTGAAACAGTTTACAACATAATATGACTGTCACTCTGATTTTTAAAATTGTTTTGTTTTAGAGTCGTCACTAAATTTTAAGGAAAATATTAGGAAAACATTTTTTTTTTCTTTATGTAAATGTAAACTCTGTATTGATTTGCGAAACCAGTGAGATTTTGTGTAAGTGTTTTGGTTATTCGAGGGGAAGGTATTAAGCATCCCTCAGAGCCTATCCAAAGATAATCCTTAAACTCAATTTAGAAAAAAATAATTAGGAAAAAATTTATTCAATTATTTGCTTCAAAACTCATGATGAGTAAATTTCGTTAGTTTAAGGAAAAAGAGTAAATATAAGGTATGACATATAGACGTCTATAAAATAGTAGTATATTTATCCTAAAATAAAATAAATAAGTAAATAAATATATGTACTTAAAATATACTACTATTTTATAGACATATATATGCCATACCTTGTATTTTACTTTCTTTCTTAAACTAACGAAATTTACTTATCATGAATTTTAAAGAAAATAAATTAAATAAATTTTCCAAATTATTTTTCCTAAATTGAGTTTAAGGACTATCTACGGATAGGCTCTGAGGGATGCTTAATACCTTTCTCTAGAGTAACCAAAACCCTTACTCATAATATCACTGGTTTCGCAAATCAAAACAGAGTTTACATTTACATAAATAAAGAATTGTTTTCCTAATTATTTCCTTAAAATTAGATGGCGTCTAATGAGTCTACTAATTAGACTCATTTAGGGCAATATTTTGATAGAATTAGGGTCCTCAAATGCATATTTTGTCTTAATATTTGATGAAACCTTCTAAGTTTCATGTATTTGGAGTTTGAGGGAAAGCATGGACACTACTTAGCAAAAAGGAACAAAAATGGCTGAAAGAATGAAGAAATGAGTGCCTGAGGATCGCTGAGTCCAGTTGGTGAGTCGCCGATGAGCCTGGAGATCGACTTTTGTTCCAGTGTGCTGAGCCCTGAAGGAAAAGATCAAATCGGCTGTGAAAAAGAGCAGTCGGCGTGTCACCGAGCAGTTCCGTGAAGCAGTACTATGTCGCCCAATGATCCAAACACGACGATGATGAAGGATAAAACAAGATGGTGATGAAACCTACCAAAGGGCGGATAGCCGAGTTGATCGACGATCTCGACTAACACGCCGAATGAGCCGCTGCAACACATATTTGTGAAAACTATAAATACTCGTTGAAAATTATTATTTTAGAATTGAATTTTTTTGCTCTGAACAATAATTTTTCAGACTTTACTTCTATTTTTGAGTTCTAAGTTTGGAGAGGGTTTTGAAGAACTTGAAGGTTCAAAGGGTTTCAACTCCAAGATTTTGGACTTGGGTCTTGTGGATTCTTCACACATGACTTGTTTGGAGACTTAAATCTTAATACCCATATGAATGCAAACTTCTTTTGGTATAAATTTCTATCTCTTTAGCATGTCTAGCTAAAACCCCAATTCTTGGGGTGTGATTTTGTGAATATGAGTTAGATTATCTGTTGGGTCTTGCTTTTTGGTGGTTTATTTGTTGTTCTGACGTGATTTCGTTTAGTAGTTGTGGTGGAACTTAATGAAATTGTATTTGAAAATATGATTTCACCTTTGTTTTTTCAACCTGCTCGAGAGAGAGGACGTAAAACTAAGACTACTAAATTGATGGCCGGTGGGAGTGGGTCGACATGAGGTTCAGCTCGAGAGAGTAAACCCTAGTCCCATTCCCACACACTCAGCTTGAGAGAATGAGTGGGGAAAGGCGAAGGTTGTTCTTCATGCGGCAAGTGGGTGTCTGAGAGGAACCCATTTGATTCGGGGTAAGTTGCTCCAGAAAGAATTTATCCCCACTATAGTCTAGCCTAGTCACAAATATTCAATAAATTTACTACCAAAAGCAAGTACCCAATGATTTAGTCTATCCCGTATTCCTATCACATCCCTAGAATCCCGTCTCCATATTAGTATCTTTCTTTATTTTCAGTGTTTTCGCTGATTTTTGCTTACTTGTAACAAAACCCCCCATTGTTAATTGACGCTTGCGTCACCCTCCTTTATTTAATATGCTTTTATTCGACAATGTTTTAGCTATGACTTAAATTAGAACTTAATTTTATTTTTCTACTAATTCTCAAAACCACTCCCTGTGGGAACGATCCCAACCCTTGGTTGGGTTATGATACTATTGCACGATCGTAGACACTTATATTGGAAGTTGTCTTGATTATGCAAACATCAAAAGGGCGCCACTGCCGGGGAGTGGTGTTGTTTGAGAATTATTAGTTTAGTAAATTTTTTGTTCTTCTTAGTTGTAGTTTACTTACTTAATTTGTAGTTTTGTTTCGCGTGCTTGTGCTAACAACAGGAAAGCTGAACATGCATGAGGAAGAAATGAATGACAGTTAAGCTGGTCATCGAGACGGTATAGACGATGTAAATAATGTCTATAATCCAGATCAGTCGGGAGGAATGGGTTCAATTTGTATCCCTCAAACTCATGAGAATGCGATGTTTGAGTCACTAGAACAACTCTTCACCTTTTCCAAATGAGAGGACTTTATGCAGGGCTTGATCACGAAGATCCGTATGAGCATGTGAGAAGCTTTACAAAGGTTTGCAGCCCTTTTTCATTCAAAGGTGTGTCACAAGAGTCAATTCGGCTGCGGTTGTTCTCATTATCTTTGAAAGGAGAAGCAAGCAAGTGGTTAACCGAGTTAACAAAATTTCCATCACATCTTGGGAGGAGCTGGTCATAGCATTCAACACAAGATTCTTTCCTTCATAAAAAAATGATGAAGCTTAGAGACGAAATGCAAGGGTTCAAACAAAGAAAAGGGGAACCAATCCATTAAGCATGGATGAGATTCAGGAAGCTCTTACTTAAATGCCCAACTCATGGGCTACCAACTGATTTATTGCTCCAATATTTCTACCGGAGCCTTGATTCGGTTAATAAAGGAGTGGCTGATCAGTTGGTACGAAGAGGATTAGTGTTACAAATATTTGAGGTGGCTTCATTTCTTCTAGGCGACATGACTAGAAAAATCAAGCGTGGTATACAAAAGATGATCATGTTTCCCCATTCCACTTTATACTAACATTAGAGCAATTGGATAAAGAGAAAGAGAGGGATGAAAAGATCAAGAAGATGTTGACTCAGATGAAAGTCCTACATGAGCATATGAAGGGAACATGTGGAGTGTTCAGAGTTGAGGAGGGTTCATCCCCAAGCTATTCAAAGCCTGGGGAGAATGAAGGTTGGATCTCCAGAAAATGTAAGGAGGGTTTCTACCCACGCTATTGGCAGCGAGGTGGAAATCAAGGTTGGAACCATTATAAAGAAGTTGTTACCCAAGCAGAGTGATTATTGGAGAAAAGAGGATGAATATGAAGAGAATCACAATCACTCAACTGAGAGCCCAAAATCAAGGAGGAGTGCAAGTAGTCCCTGCATGAATGAATTGCTTTCACGCATCCTTGACAAAGTTGAAGGCTCAGATGATTTATTGAAAGGAATGAAAGATGATTTCTCATCCTTGAACAATAAAGTAAACTCACACGCAGATGCAATCAAAACCCTTGAAGGTAAATTGAGTTTACTTACAGTACAATTGAAACAAAACATGGAGATGGATAATGAAGATAGATGGCTGGCCGTTGTCACTCGGAGCGGAAAAGAGGTAAAAGTGATATGGTGAGAAATGAGAAAGTTCACTTACCAACTACAAGAAATAATGTGGAGGCCGAAGAAATAACCATCCCATAAGACATCATAAAGGAACAGCAAATTAATGTGGAGAAACACAAACCATGCCTAAACAACAAGCACCTTTACCAATGATACCTCTTCCATTTCTGCAACGCCTCAAAAAGAAGAATGAGGATGAAAGGTTTAAGAAGTTTCTATCGATATTTAAAACCTTATCGATTAATCTCCCTCTCGTTGAAGCATTATTATAAATGTCGGGTTACGCCAAATTCATGAAGGAGTTAGTCACAATAAAGAGAAGCTTGGATTTTGAGACGATCAAAATCTCTTACAGCTGTAGTGTTATTATGTCGAAGGAGTTGATCGAAAAGAAAGATGATCTGGGGGCATTCGCATCCCGTGCACCATAGGCATGCTCAATTTTACAAAAGCCTTATATGATCTGGGAGCAAGTATTAATCTGATGCCGTATACTATTTATAAACAACTCGAGTTGGGTGAACCGTAGGCTACAACTATGAGACTACTGATGGCTGACAGATCGATTAAACATCTAGTGGGGATACTTTGTGACATTCAGGTTAAGGTTGACACATTCATTTTTCCTGCCGATTTTGTCATACTCGACTGTGACATAGATGCCGAAATTCCTATAATGTTGGAAAGACCATTCTTGGCAACTGGGAGAGCGCTGGTGGATGTCGAGAGTGGGGAATTGAAATTTCGGGTCAACGATGATGAAGTCACCTTTGACGTGTGCAAATCAATGAAACACCCGAGTGACATTCATGTAATATCAACTGATGATGTGACTGACGAGGCTGTGGCCAGTGTGAGTCATTTGATATGTAGCAAAGAACCCCTTGAAGTTGTGTGGGCTAACGATGAAGAATTAGAGGTTCAGGTTCAGGTTGAAGTGGTAGTCACATTTTCAAGTAAAGGGGAATTCACAAAGACCCTAATGAAATTGAACATCGACTTGAAAAATTGAGAGAGCTCTCCTGCCAAACCGTCAACCGAAGAATCACCAAGTCTCGAGTTTAAGGTATTACCTTCGCATCTCCAATACACTTTCTTAGGAGCAATTAAAACCTTGCCGGTTATTATTGCGGCTGACTTACTTGATTGGCAAGTAAAATTGCTCCTTGAAATTCTAAAAAGGTATATAAAAGCCATCGATTGGACGATCGCTGATATAGGGGGGATTCCTCCAAGCATTTGCACACATAAAATTCAACTTGACAGTGATTGTAAATCGAGTGTTGAACATTAGCGAAGATTAAACCCACCAATGTAAAGGTAGTGAAAAAGGATATAAAAAAATGGTTGGACGCAGGAGTAATCTACCCGATTGCTGACAGCAAATGGGTCAGTCCGGTGCAGTGTGTACCTAAAAATGGAGAAGTCAAAGTTGTCCCTAATGAAAAGGGAGAGCTTGTATCTTTACGACCGGTGATAGAATGGAGAGTTTGCATGGACTATCGGAAGTTAAACTCATGGATTGAAAGAGATCAATTCCCCATGCCCTTTATGGATCAAATGCTTGACCGACTATCCGAGAGAGGATGATATTACTTTTTGGATGGGTACTCAGGCTATAACCAAATCTCCATTGCTCCAAATGATCAAGAGAAAATAACCTTTACATGTCCATATGGTACTTTCTCCTTCAAACGAATGCCATTCGAATTATGTAATTCCACGACTACATTTAAACGATGCATGCTATCCATCTTTGCTGACATGGTGGAAGACTTAATGGAAGTATTTATGGATGATTTCTCAGTTGTGGGTGACTCATTTACAAAATACTTAGAGCACTTGGGACAAGTGCTTCAAAGATGTGTCAAGACCAATTTAGTCTTAAATTGGGAAAAGTGTCAGGACTTGTGCTTGGTCACAAAGTATCACAACAGGGGCTGGAAGTCGACAAAGTGAAAGTCGAAGTAATCGAGAAATTACCACCTCCAATTTCAGTAAAGGGAGTTTGAAGTTTCCTAGGACATGCTGGATTTTATAGGAGGTTCATTAAAGACTTCTCAAAGATTGCACTTCCTCTATGCAAACTTTTGAAAAAAGAGGTAACATTCAACTTTGATGATGCTTGTATGGAAGCTTTCAAATGCCTGAAAGATAAGCTAATTTCTACCCCAATCATCATTAGTCCTGATTGGTCAGAGACATTTGAAGTAATGTGTTATTCAAACGGCATGGCATTGGGCGTAGTGTTGGGTCAGAAACGAAACAATCTTTTTCATCCCATTTACTACGCAAGCAAAACATTTAATAGTGCTCAACGTAACTACACAGTTAGCGAGCAAGAGTTACTCACTATGGTCTATACATTTGATAAGTTTCGTGCATACTTGCTAGGTACTAAGGTGATTATTCACACTGAACACGCTGCTTTGCGTTATCTAATGGCAAAGAAAGACGCAAAACCCAAATTGATCAGGTGGGTGCTTTTATTGGAAGAATTCAATTTAGAGGTTAAGGATAGAAGGGGTTGTGAAAATCAAGTGGCTGATCACTTGTTGAGATTGGAAGGCAAGGATAAAGACGCGCCAGAGATCGACATAAAAGATATTTTTCCCGATGAGCAGATATTCACAGTGAACCTCACACAACCCCCTTGGTATGCTGATTTTCCAAACTATTTGGTGTGCGGATTAATACCGGATGAACTGACCTTTTACCAACATAAGAAGTTCTTATTCGATGTTAAGAAATATTTATGGGACGAGCCATATTTGTTTAGACAGTGTGCTGACCACATCATTAGAAGATGTGTCCCATAAGAGGAAGCTAGGGAAATCCTGCACACTTGTCACGCTTCGCCGTTGGGAGGGCATCATGGTGTTGTTCGGACAACAGCTAAGGTGCTACAAAGTGGGTATTACTGGTTGTCTCTTTACAAAGATACGCACGAGTTTGTTAAGAGGTGCCCACAATGTCAAAATCAAGGTGGTGTGTCCAAAAGGCACAAGTTACCTCTAACACTCTTTCTGAAAGTGGAGTTGTTTGACGTATGGGGAATCGATTTTATGGGTCGATTTGTTAGCTCATTTGGCAACAAATACATCTTGGTGGTTGTGGATTATGTGTCAAAATGGGTAGAAGTTGTTGCTCTGTCAAATAATGAGGGAAAAAGTGTTGTTCAATTCTTGAAGCGATACATTTTTGCAAGATTTGGGAATTCGCGAGCTATTATTAGCGATGGGGGATCACATTTCTATAACAAATGGTTCTCAACTGCATTGAGTAAGTATGGGGTTAAGCACAAAGTGACAACACTGTACCATCCCCAAACAAGTGGCCAAGTCGAAGTGTTAAATCGGGAGATCAAAGGCATTTTGGCAAAGACAATGAATGTAAATCGAACTGATTGGTCGCGAAAGTTGGATGACGCACTATGGTAATATCGCACCGCTTATAAAACTCCAATCGGTATGTCGCCGTATCAATTAGTTTTTGGGAAATTTTGCCATTTACCAGTCGAGCTGGAACATAAAGTAATGTGGGCATTGAAAGCTCTGAATTTGGACTGGGCAAAAACTTCAAAAGAAAGAGTAGAGCAGTTGAATGAGTTGGACAAATTCAGGTTTAAAGTTTATGAAAGTTTAGCTCTCTACAAGGAAAAGATGAAGAAATGGCATGATGCTAAGATACTCCAGCGAGAGTTTAAGGTGGGAGATTGGGTGTTTCTATACAATTCACGACTTAAGTTGTTCCCTTGAAAGCTCAAATCAAAATGGTCAGGACCATTTAGAGTGACACGAGTGTTCCCCAACGGCGCTGTAGAAGTTGAAGGGCAAGAATGACATGCTTTTAAGGTGAACATGCAACGTTTGAAATTATACTTTGGTGAATGTCAGGAAATTTCTTGGATTAAAGTGGTGTACCTGGAAGATGCTTGAAAGCATTTCCACGTCGAGCCACGACGTTAAATAAGGCGCTTCTTGGGAGGCAACCCAAGTTTTACTGTTTTAAATAAAAGTGTGTTGATTGTGCAGGTGAAAGTGTGGAGAGTGATCGACAAGTACATGTTGGCAAACTACAGGTCCATTCCACAAATCGCCGAAGGGTTCGGCGACTTCGAACCAGACCATCGTTTGACTCAAGAGAAATTTACATTGGAGTTGTAAAACTCGACGAGCACAAGAAATTATTAGCGATTCGCCGATCCTGTCGGTAATCCTGATGGAAATCACCGTCTGAACCCATAAAATAACTGGAGAATCTGTACAATTTGGCGTAACAAGTGACTACTCGGCGCGACGCCGAAACAGTTCCAGACGATGAGAACCAAGGTTGGAATGACAATACCCCAGGCACTGAGGCCCATACAGATGGAGCGACTGAGTAAATATGATTTTTATTTACCTCCCTCTCTGTCTTACTTATTTTTATTGTTGGATACTTTGATTTGCATTTGAGGACAAACACTTTTTGTTTGTGGTAGGGTGAGGCCCACCTTTGTGTGTGCTATTGATATTCATGTTTTGTTTATATTTGGGTTGTGAGCTTGGATGTGGTTTAAATACTGCGTTTTTGTGGATGTTTGAGCTTATGGCTGCTTGTTTTATTCCTTGTTTTAAATTGCAAAATGATTTTTTACCCTTCTGAAATTTTTTGCCACCTCTTGTGTGTTGAATGTGGTTGTTCTTTTGCAAAATTTAAGTCTTGGTTCCGATCAATACCGATGACTCGAATAGTGCTCTCAATTGAACGAACATGAATGTGCGGCTACGATGAGGCCAAATGAAGTCGCATAGATAATATGTGAACTCTTTGCATCTCGTTATGACTAGCCTAGTATCAAATTGAGTCTCTTATGATGTTCATTGCACACTAGAGAAAGTGTGGAGTCTTGTTTGACTGTAGTGTCAATGCCTAGTGTGATGAGCATACTTTGAACCATGTCTAATAGATCCTAAATTTTCCCCATTGGTCCGATCGACTAAGTAAGACTATCTCTTGATATGACCTTAGGCAACTTCGAAGAGTGTGAGCCAATTTGACATATACCTTTTTTGTGACCAACCTTGTGAGTGTGTCAACCTCTCTTGAACACCCCTTGAGCCTTACCTTTCTTTGGAAGAAACTTGATCAAATCATAACCTTTCTTTATCCATTACTCATAATCCTCATGAAGTGGTGGTTAGTTGAATAGCCAACTTAGGCCAAAACCTAAGTTGAGGGTATGGTGAAAAGAAAGGGTAAATCAAGAAGTGCAAGAAAGTCCTTCTTACCCATGATTTTGAGAAAAATTGGAACCCCTCCATACAAAAAAAAGGGGAATAAAGTTGTGAAAACATAAAGAAAATGGAGTTTCCAAACAGTCCATGGGAAGTGAATAATAGGATGACTTATGAGCACTAAAGAAAATGATGAAAGAAGAGGAAAGGAAGTGTTGTGAGTACCACATTTCATGAGGATGAAAGTCAGTGAGCCTAAATGACCATACCTTTGCACTCAACTCCATTACAAGCCTTGAAAAGACCTTTTTGATTTTGGGTGAGCCGAAACAAATGTTGATCGGAAAATACGGACAAACCTATGGGTGAAAGCATGCATTGTGGTCTTCCTTGTGAGAGAGAGCGTTGCATTTGATTCCGGAACTTTAAATGATTAAACCTTTGTGTGTGAAATTGGAATCATTCCTTGTGTGAGGGCATTTGAACACTTTGGTTGAGCTTGAACTTGCATTTGAAGCAAGTATTGTGAGCATGAGATTCTTTGATATTGGTGAGTCACAACTTGAATCTTTGAGTGCACATTTGATCTTTGCATAAGTAACTTGAGTCTTGTTTGTGCATTCATGATTGAGTCTGGTGTAGCACTGTTCAAGACCTCTTTTTTGAACGGCTGAGCTTGAGTTTCCTTGAGGACAAGCAAAATTTAAGTTGGGGTGTTGATAAGTCCACAAATTGGACTCATTTAAGGCTATATTTTGATAGAATTAGTGTCCTCAAATGCATATTTTGTCTCAATATCTGATGAAAACCTCTAAGTTTCAGGTATTTGGAGTTTGAGGGAAAGCATAGACACTACTTAGCAAAAAGGAACAAAAGTGACTGAAAGAACGAAGAAATGAAGGCCTGAGGATCGCCGAGTCCAGTTGGCGAGTCGCCGATGAGCCTGGAGATCGCCTTTTGTTCCAGTGTGCTGAGCCCTGAAGGAAAATATCAAATTGGTGGTGAAAAAGAGCAGTTGGTGTGTCACCGAGCAGTTCCGCGAAGCAGTACTATGTCGCCCAATGATCCAAACACGAAGATGCTGAAGGATTGAGCAAGACGGCAATGAAACCTACCAAAGGTCAGATCGCCGAGTTGATCGGCGATCTCGACTAATGACGCCAAATAATCCACAGCAACACAGATTTGTTAAAACTATAAATACTCATTGAGAATTATTATTTTAGAATCGAATTTTTAGCTCTGAACAATAATTTTCATACTCTACTTCTATTTTTGAGTTCTAAGTTTGGAGAGGGTTTTGAAGAACTTGAAGGTTCAAAGGGTTTCAACTCCAAGATTTTGGACTTGGGTCTTGTGGATTCTTCACTCTTGACATATTTTGAGACTTAAATCTTCATACCCATTTGAATGCAAACTCATTTTGGTATAAATTTCTATCTCTTTAGCATGTCTAGCTAAAACCCCAATTCTTGGGGTGTGATTTTGTGAATATGGGTTAGATTATCTGTTGGGTCTTGCTTGTTGGTGGTTTATTTGTTGTTCTGATGTGATTTCATTTAGTATTTGTGGTGGAACTTAATGAAATTGTATTTTCAAATATGATTTCACCTTTGTGTTTTCAACCTGCTCCAAAGAGAGGACGTAAAACTAAGACTACTAAATTTATGGCCGTGGGAGTGGGTCGACATGAGGTTCAACTCGAGAGAGTAAACCCTAGTCTCATTCCCACACACTCAGCTCGAGAGAGTGAGTGGGCGAAGGCGGAGGCTGTTCTTCATGCGGCAAGTGGGTGTCCGAGAGGAACCCATTTGATTCGGGGTAAGTTGCTCGAGAGAGAATTTATCCCCACTATAGTCTAGCCTAGTCACAAATATTCAATAAATTTACTACCGAAGGCATGTACCCAATGATTTAGTCTATCCCGTATTCCTTTCACATCCCAAGAATCCCATCTCCATATTAGTATCTTTCTTTATTTTCACTGTTTTCATTGATTTTTGCTTACTTGTGACAAACCCCTCCCCCAATTGTTAATTGATGCTTGCATCACCCTCCTTTATTTAATATGTTTTTATTCGACGATGTTTTTAGCTATGACTAAAATTAGAACTTAATTTTATTTTTCTACTAATTCTCAAAACCACTCCCTGTGGGAACGATCCCAACCCTTGGTTGGGTTATTATACTATTGGACGATCGTAGACACTTGTATTGGAAGTTGTGTCTTGATTACGTAAACATCAGTGTCTCTAAAAAAACAATTTTCAAATAATTAAAGTGGCAGTCATTTTATGTTGTGAACTGTTTCGGCTGACTTGAAATAGGAACGTTCGACAGCTTGACGACTCCACTGCGACTTACTTATGTTTTAACCTTAGTAAACTCAATTTAGGAATAAAATTTATATATAGTTTTTTGTTTATTTTCAGCTTATTATTTGTTTTACCTAATTGACATATTGCTTTGATTGAAAGGTCGCAAGTCAAATCCAAACTTGTTTTTTTTTTTTAAACACTATCTGTTACTGCTTTCATCACACTGTCATTTGCACTTTCTATCGAGTCTTGGCCGTACACAAACACACACTGAACACACGAGGGGTATTCTGCATTCCTCTGAAACTTTCTTTGGATTCCTTAGTTTCAGAGTTGGTGCAATTAAGATAGTGCGCCTTCTCGCAATTACTCAGTCTCACTCTCAATCATCTAGGAAAAGAATCCTACTCTAGAAATAGACCATGTTGCAGCCTTAGGAAAGATAATATAAGGTATTGTTGTTGCATTTAGGAAATGACCCAAATGTCAATGAGTTTCTTCTTTAAAACTCAACGACATACATTTTGTGTGAAATTGGTATGAATGATCCAAACTAAACACTTAACGGATTTGGAGCAAATAGACTTCTCACACCCTTTACCTTCCTTTCAGATGATCATCAACTAAGACATGCCGAATATCCAAATGGCTGCTTCGGCGCCACACATCCTACAAAAATTTGTGGAGAAACATCTACATAATACATAGAGCTGAGATTTGAGGGCACTTTGGAGCATTATTGTCACTTCTAGGGATACAAGGTGACATAGTCTTCGTTACTTAACTAATGGGGATCTGGGACCCAAGCACAATGACTTTCAAATTATCAGATTTCAAGATCACTCCCATATTGCAGAAGTTCAGTAGTTTTACGGAACTACCAATTAGAGGAAGGTTGCCGTTGATCCAATCAGCCATATGTTCAAGGGATTTTCTAATTCTCCAGGAGTTGCATATATTTCCGTCGTTGAGATATGTGGAAGGCGGAAGGTCAAGCTAGACTACCTCTTTCAAAGGTTTGGGCGTCTTGAAGGATACAATGAACACCAACACTAGTTTGTGTGTGCCCGTGGAGCATGGGTACATCTAAGACCAAGGGTGTTCATTATGGCTTTTTTGGGAGTCATGGTGTTCCCGATGAGGTTCCATTCCATCGAGATAAATATATTGCCAATGGTTATAAGAATCTTTAACAATACGCAAAGATTTTCTTTGGTGCCTATGGTCCTAGCCGAAGTACTCCGTTTGTTGACAGCCTGCACAAAGGGGCACAACTTCTTCGGAGGGTGTAAAATGTTGCTACAGATCTGGACAAGGGAGCATTTTTATCATCGTGATCCAAAGATGGATTACTTCATAGACGCACGTAACAGGATCAAAATCCACAAAAATCACCTCTGATATTAGACGGGCGTGTCGACAGGAAGGGAAGAATGGCATATATTTTTGAACAACCTTACAAGAGATGCCATCCAATGAAAATTTTCTTGGATAAGAGGATTGGCATTTGCAAGGACTCGGTATTTGTTTTATATCGAGTTCATAGGGCTAAGGGGCATTCAACCATATGCACCTCTTCAAGTTATGCGACAATTTGGAGTTGTCCAAGACATTCCGCTATGGTCGATCATGGGATTACATGAGGACACCTTCACTTCAGTCTCACTAGAGAGGATAAGAAATTTGCAAGCCAAATGGGAATACATGATTGATTTAAACACGGGAGAGGAAAGTTGGTGTACGTTGGAATATTACGCTTGGCGGACTACTGTGAGTCATATGGCTCATCCAAGCATACGAGGGCTTTAGGGGTTTGTTGACAACTAACATGTTGATTAGGTTAGAGAATCAACCATGTACAATCAGATAGTTCCTGGATCCATCGATTATTTAATCCAGGTGGTTGAGGAAGAAGAGGAAGAAAACTCGAAAGAGAATCCAAAAAAGAACCCAGAAGAAGACCCAAAAGAGGATCCTAAAAAGGACCCTGAATAAAACTCAAAAGAGGATACCGAAGAGGACCTAGAGAAGGATCGTGAAGAGGACCTAGAAGAAGAGGTGGAGGAAGACCACATGGAGGTTTCTGAAATGGGTTCTGACATCTATGACCCCAAAGATGGAGGGTTGATAGACATGTCACCCGAGCAAGGCCCTGAAGAGTCTCCAGAGTACCACCCAGGTCCCATTATGATGTGGACGATGACGATGACGATGCCCCAACCTGGTCGTAGGTCATTTTTCTTCTTCGAACTCTCTCATAAGTTCCTTAAAGTGCCGTGTGGCCTATCCCTCTTGTTTGCTTTATGGCCACCCCAGTACTTCCATTTCTTAGGCCTCTGATTACCTACCTCAGTGTAATAGCCAGATTGCCTTGATCAATGAAGTTATGTTTGCTCCAAATCTAAAATGTGTTTAAATGGATCTTTTATTATCAAACTAATTGCAATGTAGACCTACCTCAGGCAAAAAGAGGTTCTATATTAGGACGCGTTTTGAATGTCGCTAAATTAGCGTACATATGTGTTACAGTTACATATTTGTTACATGTTTCAATATCTCCCAAACTAACATAATTTCCCTTTTTCTTTGTTTTCCTTTTTTTTTCATCATTTATTCCCAAAAGTACGTTGATTTGTGTCGACTTGCAAATTGGCTGACTCACGATACAAGCTTAGATCAAAAGGAAAGATGACTGATAGAGACGAGTTCAATGCCGCCACTAACATAATGATACCTATTGAGAACCCCGAAGGTTCTCAAAATGTAACAAACTTTCAAAATGAAGAGAAAATGGCTCACACGGAACAAGAACTTGATATCTTGAGGGAAGAATTACGTCAAGTGCAAGACTTGGCCAAACTGTCGGCTTCCACTTTCCCAACTTCAAGATGCTTATCTACTTCCCAAAGGCTGACTTGCCTTTTGTCGACTTACCAAATCAGCCAAAATTAACTCAATAAGCTCCTACTCATGATCGAGTTCCACTGGCTTCTCCAACTGCAGTAAAGACCATGCATGACCTCTCTAATCTCGACCCTACTATACCTACAATGCGGCAGATACTTGGGGCACATGTCGCTCCTCCCTATGATCTACATCTTCCACCCATATAACTATACCTACAATGCAGCAGATACTTGGGGCACATGTCGCCGCTCCCTATAATCCACATGTTCCACTCATATATGCCGCTGGAGCTCCTACCTTTGCAACGCCAGCTGTGGTTAATGTCCTGTACGAGGTTGACCAATATGCAGAAATGGATAAAGATGCTCAATTGAAAGAGGATGCATCAATCAATGCCCAACTTCATGGTCTGAGAAAGGCATTGAAAATCTTACAAGTCACTAGAGGAACAAAGAGTCTATATTTGATGACTTGTGCATCCATCTAGACATTGACATGCCGGTAGAGTAAAAACCACCGAAGTTTGACATGTTTGATGGAAAAGGTGACCCTCACGCATATTTAAGGGTATATTGTGACAAGTTAGTCGGTGTAGGGAGAAATGAGAAGTTGAGGATGAAGTTGTTCATCCAGAGTCTGGAGAAGGATTGACCTGGTATACGCGCTAGGACCCTCGAAAATGGAATGACTGGCAAGAAATGGCTAAAGATTTCATGACTCATTTCAGATTCAATACTAAAATTACAGCCGACAGGTTCTCATTGGACAACATACAGAAGAAGCCATCCGAGAATTTCCAAGAATAAGCACGACATTGGAGGACTAAAACCGCAAGGGTGCAACCACCACTAGATTAGAGTGAGCTCTCAAAATACTTTATTTGAGCTCAAGAAGGTATCTTCTTTGACAAGATGATGTCAATGATGGGCCAGAAGTTTGCAGATTTTGTCAAGATGGGAGAATTTATAGATGATGGTGTTAAATTTGGGAAGATTCAGTCTATGGTCGCATTGCAAGGTGCAAGTAGGGCCACACAATTGGGTGACATTGACGGCATCAAAAATAAAAGGGAGGATGTTTCAGCTGTAACTTACCAACAAGGAGGACCATCCCACCGATAACCCAACAATCCCCAAATTGTTTCACATACTTCATATGTTAAATATTGGCGCCGCTGCCGGGGAAAACTGGCTTTTAGATTTATTTTTAACTACATTATTGAACATTAGTCAAATATTTCTTAATTTTACCTTTTTTCTTTGTGTTTTTGTCTCTCTCAGATTTTAACTCTAGTGTATGCCAAGTACACGGAGCAAAGGCGAACCACTTACTCCGTACGATCCAGAGTTGAACCGAACTTTGAGAAAAATGAATGATCAAGGACTTCCA
>JAJONZ010019221.1:0-12871 GCA_029582445.1 Solanum paucissectum | reverse complement strand
TTGCATCGCATGTAGAGTGCATAAGCATCTAGTACACATCCCTAATGCAATGTGATCTTCCCTTTTGAAGGAATTAAGTTATGGCCACTTCTTCTGACCGATATGGAAGCTGCTCGTGAAGGTTCGGGTGCCTCTGTTTCCCAACCTCATGCAATGGAAGAGGTTGGAGAACATATCTCGAATCAGTATGTTCCCCACACTAGTGGTTCTGAAGTAGGAAACCATCAGGGTGTAAGAGCTGGTCCACATCCTCACATGAGTCATGGTATTCAAACCATGAATCCTCATTTTCAACAAATGACTAAATTCTTCCACCACATGGCTGAATCGATGCATGATCCCCACGGGATTAACTTTGAGAAAATGAGGAAAATGGGTGGAGTGGAGTTTGAAGGCACTGTTGATCCCACTGATGCTGAACAATGGCCTGATCGCATGAAGAGGGTATTTGAGCAGTTAGAGTGTTCAGATGTTGCAAAATTTAAGTATGTTATTTTACTATTACAAAAGGATGCTTATGATTGGTGGGTAAGTGTTCCGAATGCCAAGGTAAAACCTCCTGTTCTTACTTAGGATGATTTTCTCAAGGAATTTCGTATGAAGTATGTCCCACCTGCTTATTGTGATGCAAAGAAAAAGGAGTTTTTGAATCTAAGGCAACGAGGCATGTCTATTGCTGAATACGAACAGAAGTTTCTAAGGCTCTCTCGCTATGCTGGTGGTATTATTAAAGAGGAAAAAGACAAGTGCAGGAAGTTTGAAGATGGTTTAAATGATTCCATTAGGAAGAATGTGGCGATCCTGCAACATGAGAAATTTTGTAAGTTAGTGTCTGCTGCTTTTACTTGGGAACGACTTGATAAAGAAGAGGCTAGTAGAAATGAAAACAGATTCTGAAAGCCTAGACCAGATTTTGGGGGTCCATCCAAAAGGGGAAGGTTTGATAATTCTAAGGCTGGTAGTAATAACAGGCCACCTCAACAAAGGCAAAACAGATCAGAATTTTCGACAGCTAGCACTCCAAATTATGGCCAAGGCAAGACTCGCATTCCTACTTGTCCACAATGTGTAAAGAATCATTATGGCACTTGCAGGAGAGCTTCTGGTGCATGTTTCAATTGTGGGAGCTTTGATCATAAAGTGAAAGATTGTCCTATTCCTAGTAATGCTCCTTCTTTTAAAACTGAAGGCTCAATTCATAAGCCTCCTGTTAATCCTCCTCAAACTAATAGAGGTGCAAGACCTAGAAACACCCAGGCAGCGGGTACAAGAAGAGTTAATCAGGCTAGTGGGCAAAAGGCTACTACACGCGCTTATGCGATGAGGCAGAGGGATGATCAAGATGGACAAGACGTGGTTGTCGGTAAATTTCACTTATTTGGCTTATGTGTGTTTACATTGTTTGATCCTGGTTCTACACATTCCTATATTTGTTCATCACTTGTTCTTCCTGGAAATGTAAAATCTGTGAGACTTGATTTTAATGTGCTAGTTGAAAGTCCTTTGGGTTATCAAGTGGTGTGTAATCGAGTTTACCAAGATTGTCCCTTTGTGATTCAAAACCTAGTCTTCCCTGCTGATTTGATTGAAATGCCCTTCAAGGATTTTGATATTATTATCGGGATGGATTGGCTTTATAAATATCATGCGGTGGTAGATTGTAGGTCTAAGCATGTGACTTTTAAAGATCCTACATTTTCACACATCGTACAAGGTGAAAGATCAGTGACATCTAGTTTTATTTCTGCGGCCTTGGCAAGAAAGTTGATGCGTCAAGGTTGTAGGGCATACCTTGCTCACATAGTTGATACACAGTTGAAGAGTCCTGGTATCAAGGACATACCTGTTGTATGTGATTTTCCATAAGTATTTCCAGAAAACCTTCCGGGATTGCCCCCGGAAAGAGAGGTTGAATTTTCAATCGAGCTTATTCCTGGATCTACTCCTACTTCGATCACCCCTTATAGAATGGCTCCAGCAGAGTTAAGAGAATTAAAAGCTCAATTGCAAGAACTACTTGAGAAAGGTTTTATTCGACCTAGTGTTTCTCCTTGGGGATCCCCTGTTTTATTCGTAAAGAAGAAAGACGGCACTCTTAGGCTTTGTATTGACTATAGACAATTGAACAGAATAACAATCAAGAATAGATATCCGCTGCCAAGGATCGATGATTTGTTTGACCAACTTAAAGGTGCTAAAGTATTCTCAAAAATTGATTTAAGGTCTGGATATCACCAACTGCGTGTTAGAGAGAAAGATATTCCTAAAACTACTTTTAGAACTCGATATGGTCATTATGAATTTTTGGTGATGCCATTCGGATTGACAAATTCTCCTGCAGTATTCATGGATCTAATGAATCGGGTATTCAAGCCTTATCTTGATCAGTTTGTGGTTGTTTTTATAGATGATATTTTAATATTTTCAAGAAGTAGTGAAGACCATGATAAACACCTCCGGATTATTTTAAAAATTTTGAAGGAGAAAGAACTTTATGCTAAACTTTCCAAGTGTGAATTTTGGCTTGATGAAGTAGCTTTTCTGGGACATGTTGTATCAACTGAAGGTGTGAAGGTGGATCCTAGTAAAATACAAGCAGTTGTTGAATGGAGACCTCCCAAAAGTCTGACTGAGGTAACAAGTTTCTTGGGCTTAGCAGAATACTACAAAAGATTTGTGAAAAGCTTTTCCATTATCGCCTCTCTTTTGACTAAACTCTTGCAGAAGGAAGTAAACTTTATTTGGGATGACAAATGTCAAGAGAGCTTTGAAACTCTCAAATCCTTGTTGACTCAAGCGCCTATACTTACTCTACCAATTGAAGGGAAAGAGTATGTAGTATACAGTGATGCTTCTCATAATGGTCTCGGATGTATTTTGATGCAAGAAGGGAAGGTAATTTCTTATGCCTCTCGGAAATTAAAACCGCATGAATTGAATTATCCTACTCATGATCTTGAACTTGCTGCTATAGTGTTTGCTTTAAAAATATGACGGCATTATTTGTATGGAGAGAAATGTCATATATTCACTAATCACAAGAGCTTAAAGTACTTGGGTACTCAAAAAGAGCTAAACCTTCGACAACGTAGATGGCTTGAACTCATCAAGGATTATGACTGCACGATTGATTATCATCCATGTAAAGCCAATGTGGTTGCAGATGCCTTAAGTCGGAAATCCTTCGCAAGCATTTCTTTGAGTCCTTTACCCTTGTTCCTTGAGTTAAGAGCCTTGAATGTTTGTTTTACACTTGATTCAAATGGTTCAGCTATTGCTAATGTACAAGTAAAACCAATATTACTTGAACAGGTGAAAGAAGCACAAATGTTAGATGAGAAACTTGTAAAATTGACCAGAGAAGTTCAAAGTGGAAAAAAACTTGATTTTACATTTACAGAGGATGGTGGATTATTTTATCAAAACAGGTTATGTGTCCCTAATGATGACAAATTGAGGAGAGAAATATTGAATGAAGCACATACTTCACCATCTGCAATGCATCCTGGAGGTACAAAGATGTACCGGACCATCGAAGAAAATTATTGGTGGAATGGTATAAAGAGAGACATTGCGGAGTTCATTTCCAAATGTTTGGTTTGTCAACAAGTAAAGACAGAACATCAAGTCCTAGTTGGTTTACTACAGCCCTTGTCAATGCCGGAATGGAAATGGGAGAGAATAACTATGGACTTTGTTTCTGGACTTCCTCGCACTCAGAGAAATCATGATGCAATATGGGTGATTGTGGACAGGCACTACTACAAAACTGAACTTTAGCGACACTTATTTTGCGGCAATACGAAAATGGCCGCTAATGTATTCATGTGAGGCAATATATTAGCTGCTAATGTATAATGGCCAGGAAAGAGTACACTTTTAGTAGCAATTCCAAACAATAACCGCCAAAAAGCCTCTTTTTTTCTAAAATTAAAAGCTCCAACTTTCACTAAATTATTTATTTTCCCGCCATTCTCCAAATTCTGGAAAAAAAAAATTCCTTGGAAATAAGGAAAACATTACTAAAACATAACCCTTTATACGATGCTAATAAGGAAAATATTCCTAAAAATATCTCCCACACACATAAGGATTCTGCATCATAAATCACTTACAGTTGAACGTCCAGTCCCATATATTCATTCATAGCAATAATCTTCTAGCAGCAGCGACGTCCAGCAGCGACTTCCAGCAGCGGCCTCCAGCAGCAAATACGTCCAGGAAAAACAAAGTGTATAGGTATGTAGGTCACTCATCTCCACTCCTCTGTTTGTATCAAGTTCTATTACCTTTGTTGCTTTGTACATCTTCGTTGTGAATTTAACTCTATTATTTATTTTCTATTATGTTTATTAATCAGTATTTACACATTAACTAAGAAGAAAACAAAAAATATTATTGACGAACTAATCAATATTTAGGTATTAGCTGTGATTTCTAAGTGATTTGAGATTCGTAAAAGTAATGTTTTTTGTGTTTGTGATCTCTGGCTGCTACTATTTTGATTGCAATTGATTGAATCGATTCATCGTTAATATTTATTAAGATGTATGGCTGTTATATTAAGGTGTGTGGTTGTTAATATATTAAGGTGGGGGTTTTTCGTTCATCTGTAACTTATGATCATTCGAAAGCTCTGTTGTGAATACAAGAACTACAAAGAAACTATTGTTTCGTTTTGACTCGACTTAAGATCTCCTTTTTGAAAATTTCAAGTTTAGGATTACATAGATTCACTGTTGTCTAGATTCATGTTAGTACAACAATTTTTATTTTGACTCTATGGGTTCTCGGTTATTGAGATTATCCGTAACTGGAAGCATTTTTTAAACCTTTTGGTCTGTTTTTTCTGGTAGGTTTAGCATTTGTCCTTGAATCTTCTATTCAATATTTTGTTGTTCATTTAATTGTCTGTTTTAGACGTTTATTAGAATATGTATTTTTTTGCCATAAAATATGAAACGTTACCATACAACGAATGAAAGAGTACACCTGAGAGCATCTATGATCTGGTTATAATTAAAAGGCACCAAGTTCGTAGACCTCATTAGTTATAGGTTATATTCCCTCGAAGGAAGGGGGGATCTTCAAAGGAACAAACCCGCCGCTTTGAAACACAAGATACACAAGTATCTGAATCAGAATATATCACGAAACAAATTAAAAAGACATCGAAGTAAAAAAAAAAACTAGACTAGGCAAACTATTTATATAAAGTTTTGTATTTTGTGACATTAGGATCTTCATAAATATTATCCATAGCAAAATGTGCTATAGAACATCAGAAACACCATAGGCCATGGTTGCTAGAAGATTCCTCCAACTTTGTTTTCACTAGCTTGAGTCGTTTCTTATGTCGACTCCATTATTTCTAAAGCCTTCTCTTTTGTAGCCTAAGCTGCTCCATGGGCCTTCTCCTTAGTAGTCTGATAGACGTTGAGGTGAGTAAGCGTTTTGTCCTCTATCATCTCCATACTGGCTACTTTCTTGTCCCACTTCCTTCTGAGTTTGTCTTCCCGTGTTTAGGATAGTAAATCCATTAGTGGTCGTAATGGTTACCCCATCTTTAGGAGGACTAACTCGTTTGTTGGTTGGTCTGTTAAGACAATCTTGCATATTATTGGTGTTAGGAGGTGCCACATTAGATCTGAGCTCCTTACTCTTAGCAACTTTCCCTTAAATATGTTATGATTTCTGATCCTTCTTATGTTGCCACTGCTTGGGTTGTTGTTTCTGTGCTATCTTCTTAGGTGCTACCATTATCTTCTTAGTTGGATATGATTTTCGCAATTGTGTTAGTCCTTCCTACTCAGCCTTACCATAGTTATGTACTACCTTCAAGAAATCATTGCAATATAGTGGTATCCAGTCATATTCAACAGCCTTACTAAGCGCCTTCTTAGACCAGCAATTCAGTGGTAAATTGGGAAATTGGACCCATAATGGGATGGTTTTAAAAACTTCATCATGTAAATCAAAGTGAGCAGCCCACAGTTTAACAATTATAGGTCTATTATTCATAGTATAACGGCCAGAGTAAAAACTTCATTACTGTCTTCCATACTGTCAAATAACACCATAAAGTAGCCCTCATTGTGATAGTAAATCTCTGGTTTTGCTGCAAAATTCCACAGGGAAGATATAAACCTTTCCAAGGCAGCAATTGTTGGTTCAGTACCAACCACATAAAATATCACAGCTTTCTTCCATTTTTATGTAGCTTCAACAATATAATCTAGAGTTACTGTTTCATTGGTTACTGAGTCCTCTGCCTTCTTCTTGTCTCTTCCTGTTGCAGTATGCGAATCAAGGCTTTTCCCTAGTCTACTTAGACTCCCCAACATAGAGAAACTATATGTCAAGTAGTCATAAACTTGTGTCTCTGTTTCCAAATGGAAAAATTAAATTATATAAAGTTCTGAGCATCAACTAGGTATCTACACCCACCCTTTCCGGCTTGTTAGAAGTACCGATACTTACAGCTAGCTAGCTTTGTTCGATGATGATCCTTTCTTCTTTTATGTGTTAAATTTTGTAATGGCAATAGGTCAAGATATCTTAAATGTATTAGCTTTATTATTTATGAGGGTACCTAAACAATGTCAACACCATGAAAACTTATTACACACAAAATAAAAAATAAGCGAATTGCCGCAAATATATTCGTGTGAGGCAAAAATATTAACGGCTAATGTTTAATGGGCAGCAATATGTACACTTTTAGTAGCAATTCCATAAAATAGCTGCTAAAAGTTTTTTTATTAATTTCTGAAAATTAGAACTCCCGCTTTGTCATTAATTTTCTCCCCGCCATTCTCCAATTTATGGAAAAGAAGAACTCCTCATCAATAAGGAATACATTAATAAAAAAAACCCTCTATACGCTTGTAATAAGGAAAATATTCCTAAAAAGATCTCCCAAACACATATGGATTCTTCATCCTAAGTCGATTAGAGCTGCAACGTCCAACAACATATATTCATTCATAGCAGCAGCGACCTTCCAGCAGCGTATATTGAATTGAAGCAGCTTCTTCCAACAGCTATAATTCAATCGCAGCAACTACGTCCAAGAAAAACAAAACTCTCAGGTTGGTTGGTCGCTCCCCTCCACTCCTCTGTTTGTATCATGTTTCTTTTGCTCTGTCGTTGAGAATTTAACCCTATAGTTTATTTTCTATTATGTTCATTATATTTACACATTAACTGGAAGAAAAACAGAAAATACACTTGACGAGCTGATCAATATTTAGGTATTAACTGTGATTTCCAAGTGATTTGAGATTTCTAAAAGTATCGTTTGAGTTTGTGATCTCTTGCTGCTACTATTTTGAATCGATTCCTCTGTTAATCGATTAAGGTGTCTGGTTGTTATACTAAGGCATGTGGTTTTTAATATATTAAGGCGAGTGGCTTTCAGATTATTCTAGAAGAATGAACCTTCAAGGAGACTGATACAACACACTAGAATAATCACAATAAAATGCATAAACAAGCTCTCTAAATTGAATTATGTTAAAAACCTCTATAAGTACTTCTTTTTATATTTTTGAGTATGCCTTTATTGTTTGGACGTGTGGCTTACAGAATTGTTGTTATTCAGTCCCAGACCTAGTGTTCTTGTTCCCTTTTTCTTGTCACCTAGAATGGAATGTTTGGAATTATTTAGACAGATCTGTAGACATTGCATTTACAACAACCTATTGCATGCTTGCTCATTTAAATAAGTTGTATGTTTGGAATACACTGCTCATTCAGGATATTAGTTGCATTCACTTGGATCATTGATATTAGTTTACAGTATCAATCAATAGTTTACATTTCACAACATCACTCAAAAAAATGGTGACAACTTAAAACCAATCTGTCAAGACCTTTTTTTTATGAAGTAAGTTGTTTCATTATCGGCATCAAGAAGATGCAAAGAGTACAAAAGTAGATATGCTAGTTCCATTACACGATAGCATTTAAGACACGGGAGCCAGCCACAAATTCAAAAATTCTAGAGGAGACTCAAACATGACTATGTTTGGTCTAGAGTTAAAGAGCTAACAAAATCTAAGAAAGCAGTAGAACTATTCACATAAGATTGGTTGGACCAACAAAACAGACTGAACACACATTTAGCTTTGAGTGAATGGTTAGGAGTTGAAATTCTATCAAAACACCGACAAGGCATATTCCCCCTAGTAATTACTTGCCAACACAACATTTTACCCCAAACCATAAAGGCATATGGGCATACGTAACACAAGTGATCGGCATTCTCATTCGCATCTTCACAAAGTGGGCATTTCAAGTTATCGATAGCACACCATCTTCCAACTCTATCTCTGGTCAGCAGCCTGTTCTTTATGATTAAATATAGTATGAAACACCACTTCGGAGCACCAAGGTTATTGCATAGAATTCTCCTCCACTGCACCTTCTGATACTCCCCCCTCAATCTTTCATACAATTTTCTTATTGAGAATTGAGTCATATGCATCACTAAAGCCACCTGCAGTTCTTGTCCAACACAATACTTCCCAAGCCACTAAATCCTTCTTTGACACATCAATTCCACCTATCCGCAAAAATCTTCTACACGGGGAATCAGTTAGTGTCAATATTTCTCTAGGAAGTATGAATATTTGGGACCAGAATACTTGTATAGCTAACAACACTAATTTTATCAATTGTAATCTACCTGCATAAGATAGAAATTTTGTAGTCCAAGAAGTTATTTTCCCCATTATATTGTCCAGCAAAGGTTTAAATTGGGCAATCGTCGTCTTTTTGTTCTTAGAGGAATGCTTGGAATTTATTGTTTATATGTGTTCAAAATATTTTTAGCTTCTGATTGGAGTTGCTGAAAGTTATTATACTGAATAGTACCTTCACAATCAAAATCTTTGTTAGTTAAATAATCGGCAAGTTGGTTCCCTTCTATTAGAACAAGCTACATTTGGAAATCCCCCCTTCTCTTCCACTCTTTGACTTGTAAACTTCATGTACTGATAGCCCATGGACTATCCCATCAGAAGCTAAAAAGATTTTGATGAGCATTGAGAAAAACTCTTTTCCAATATAGAAAAACGAAATTACATGAACTTCTGAGCAGAAACTTGTTAGCTACACCCACACTTTTCAAATTGTTAGAAGTATCGATATTTACAGCTAGCTAGCTTTGTTCGATGATGATCCTTTCTTCTTTCAGTGTTAAATATTGTAATGTCAATAGGTCAAGATATATTAAATATATTATCTTTCTTATTTATGAGGGTACCTAAACAATGTCAACACCATGGAAACTTAATACACACAAAAATCACAAATACTTGAAATTTGATAACATGCTTCCAGAAACATTATCTGATATAAATAGGGCGCCTAGAAATCTTGATTTTTCGTTGACAACTGAAGGCATTGATTACCTTTAGGATTTCATTAAAATATACCAAAAATGTTGACGACCATCTCCTGTATTGCACCCTATGTACTAATAGGATGGATATTTTTATCTGAAATACATTTTTGATTAATTTTCTCTTTTTTTTTATACTTTGGATTTCATCTATTGACACATTTCTTTTTTATTTCAGGTTATACAATCTGAAGTTTGCAAATTTCACATGTGGGTGATTTCAAAGACATTATTCGAAGAAGAGTAACAAAACTTATTTGAAGACATTATTCAATAGTTTGAACAATATAAGTTTATTTTTAAAAGTTGTGACTGTCTATTTTGGATCAGTACTTCATTTTGTTTGTCTAGATTTAAAGAGATATATCTATTTTATGGATTAATAGTAATATATATGTTTTCATCATTAGCAAAAATTGTTGTTACTATGAGGCTCTCTTTTGCGAACGTGTTTGTTGAATTTTTATGTATACATGTTATCGATAAATGTAGTAGATATTATTTATGGCGGCTAAACAATTGCCGTTAAATGTTATGATATTTAGCGTTAATTCAAAGGTAAAATTGAATTGCCGTTAAAACTACTACCTTTTAGCAACTATTTATTTTGATTTATCAACTAAAACAATGGACGTTAAAGGACCACAGATAGCCGATATGAATTACCTTTAGTAGCCAACATAATTACCGCAAACAATTGCCATTAAAACTACTACCTTTTAGTGGCTATTTATTTAGATTTATCGATTAAAACAATGGACGCTAATAACCCATAGTTAGCCGATATAAATTACCTTTAGCAATCAACACACTTGCCGCAAACAATTGACATTAAAAGTACTACCTTTTAGCGGCTATTTATTTAGATTTATTGACTAAATCAATGGACGCTAAAAGACAATAGTTAGATAGTATGAATTACCTTTAGCAGCCAACATTATTGCCGCAATCAATTGCCGTAAAAACTAATGGTTTGTAGCGGCAATTCATTCTACCCTTTACCAGCATTTCCCACAATGGCCGCAAAAGCCTTTGCCGACCCCAACATTGCCGGCTAAAGTTCATTGGTCGGTATAGAGTATCGCGGCAAATGTCATTGGCCAGAAAGGAAAACTTAGTCCCCGATTTATTGGACCTTATGAGATACTTGAAAGGGTTGGACCAGTTGCATATAAATTGACGTTGCCACCTGAGTTAGACAAGATCCACAATGTCTTCCATGTTTCTATGCTGAGAAGATATCGTTCTGATCCATCGCATGTTCTTCCAGTTGAATCTATTGAGGTTAATCCTGACTTGACGTATAATGAAGTACCTATTCTAATTCAAGCTCGAGAAGTAAAGCAACTTAGGAACAAGAGAATCCCCTTAGTAAAGGTACCTTGGAGAAACCATTCTGGAAAAGAAGCTACCTGGGAAAGAGAAGAACACATGAGGACCCAGTATCCGCACTTGTTCTGGGACTAGAGTAAGGTAAATTTCGAGACGAAATTTCTTTAAGGGGGAGAGAGTTGTAACGCCCAAAAATACTAGACCAACATTCGCATGTCGATACACCATTGCTTAGTTACTAGAATATGTTTTATTTTCATTTTGGGAACTTGAAATTTTGTGATATTTGCAACCTTGCTTAACATAATTGTGATCGTAATTTAAGGTATTGTATGGGGGTATTTACGTAATTTTCTAATTAGAATTACATATAAATTGAAAGTGTTGGTATTAGGTATATACATATAGGTATATATGTATGCTTTTTGGGCAGCCTACAATTATTTGGGCAGCACCTTTGAAGGACAGCTGTGAAGGAGATAAATATCACTTTTGGTGATTATATGTTTACACCTCCTCTATAGTGAAATTTGTGTTCCTTATCTCTAAGAAACCTGGTGAACTCTCTCTAACTTTATTACTCTCAAAATCAAGAGAAAAACTTGGTCCTTTTGGCTGGAATTCGAGACACACCCTTCTTTTAGGTAAGTAACGAAATCTATTTCTGAGCTGGGTAATGTTTGGTAGTTTATGCATATCTCTTTCTATAGAACTTAGTTTACAGTTAATAAATATGATTTGAAAATCTAATTCGTATACCTACAACTCTTATGTTTATGTAAAACTCTAATTTTGCTGTTATGGATTCGAAATATGGGACGCAACATAGGACAAGTTCTGTCCAGATTTCGGATTTAGAAATCCTGTATGAACAACTGTTAGTGTATTGATGATATCTTTTTGTACAAAATATATTTTGCGGTAATTCTTGATTGTTTGCAACCTTAAGAGATGTACCTAAATCTTTCATGAAGTATATACAGTCCATTTTATCCGTTTTCCTTTTCAAATCTAAGTTGCGACATGAGGTACTAGGCTGGCCAGAATCACTGTTTTGGGAGCATAGTCATATTTGTACAGGCTAAGCTTACTTGTGATGATAATCCTGTTTTACTTCGACATTATTGAACTTCTAGGAATTAAAGAAGTTATTTAATTGTATTTTTGAGGTTGTATATACTCGTGAACAAGTTGAGGACCTTGAAACGTTGGTTGGCCTATGGTCTGAACTCGCGAAGTTGTGTTGGACTGTTTCTTTGCTAAAGCACTGAGGTTTCTGTATAAACCTGTACTCTTTTTACCTGCTGGTATATCTGAAAGTTTATCTTGGTACCTTGGTTACCCCTTCTCACTTTTGCATTGTCGTGTTGGTATCCTTTAAGACATTAAAGACGCTTGTGTAACTCGCCCACTTGTACGGATTGTCTGATCACTTGGCACTCTTGTTGGGACCTTGTCCTTGTTGTGGCTGTGACTTCGTCACGCTTGGCATGCCTCTTGGTTTGAATCATTTGTCATCTTGACTTTGGATTTTTAGTTCGTCTTAAGAATGGAAGTTGTCCATTTTAAGTACGAACTAGGAAGCCATTTTTAATATGATTCTTGGTTCTCTTGATTATTGGGTTTCGACCCTTCTTGATGTAGGGCGTCGATCCTTCTTGATACCTGCTCGTGCTTAGTGTGACGACATGACGTATATATTGGGTGAGCCTTGTTATTGAATCTCTTGAAAAGGTGTGCTAGGAGCATTCTTGACATTTGGACCTTTAAATATTGAACTTGATACTCCTTGGATATTGTTTACTTGATTTATTGATTTTGTTTTGATCGTGCTGCCCTTGACTTGAGAATGATGATATACCGTGAGTTTACGGTATTTCTAATACATTTCACTTACAAGTTGTGTGTGTCTAGGGCCTTTTAGTAATGGTTTTTATGTGTTTTTATCATATTTTGCAGGAAAGATGTTTAGGCGCGGAAGTAAAGTGACAGCTGAAAGGGATGCAGAAAAGGGCATCTACGGAGTGATCTACGGACCGTAGGTCTATTGACGCCCCGTAGATGGTGGCCGTAGATCAGCAGCCAAGGCATGGAGGCAAATCAGGGAAATCTAACCAAGTGTGGAACCACGGT
>JAJONZ010019220.1:0-32508 GCA_029582445.1 Solanum paucissectum | reverse complement strand
TTCTGACTGAAGTGAACAATGTGTTTATAGCAGGACACCAAGCTTCGCAAAAGGCTTGCATGATGTTAGTGTTACGATCATAAGTAAAAAGTTAACCATACACAACATTATATACTTTTGCGTCTTCAAAGTCTGGTGATTCCTACTAAGTATATCTTCAGCCCACTCCCAATACCCTGGAATGTAGTGAAACTCTCCATCAAAAGTGAAAGTATAATTCCATCGATTCTCTCCATTTATGATTCGCCGCCCCAAACATGGTAAAGAACTTGCAATATTTTTTGTACGATGATTAGGAGAGCAAACTACCCATGTCTTGGGAGGACGACTGTTATATTCTAAAGTCCAATCATCTAAACCTGGAAGTTCCCCTAGAGAAGGCCACAGAGAGGCATACTGACCAATGGTTTCTCTACAAGCAATTTGGTCTCCACTTCACTGTTCTTATGATTCGATATTACAAGGTATCGTGACTTGGAAGAAGAAGACATCAAATCTTTCAAGTAAACCATGATTCGAACTGCACACAAAAAAAAGGGGGACAAGTGTTTTATTAGCACTTGAGTTAGTAATTCAAAAATCAAGGTTATAAATCTAGGCAATAAGTAACTATTCCTTTAAGCGTGAATTATGCATAAGTCTAGATAATGTAAAGTCCTAGCTACTCATGCAAAGTCTTGGCACCAAAGGGTGTGAAGTCTTTGGTTCAAGATTATGTGATGCCTTCGGATTAAAACATATAATCTTTGCCTTAGACGGTGTAAAATATATGGCTCAGACGCTATAATGCCTTCGGCTCAATTCATGTAAAGTCCTTTCCTTAGACGGTATAAAGTCTTTGACTCGGACAACATGATGCCATCATCTTAAAACATGTAAAGTTTTTGCCTTAGACGGTGTAAGGGCTTCGGCTCGGACGACATGTTTTGCCTTAGACGGCGTAAAGTCTTTGACTTGGACAACATAATGGCATGATCTTAAAACATGTAAAGTCTTTGCCTTCGACGGTGTAAAGTCTTTGGCTCAGACGACATGCTTTGCCTTAGATAGTGTAAAGTTTTTGGCTCGAACGACATGATGCCCTTGACTCAAGCCATGTAAAGTCTTTGTCTTAGATGGTGTAAAGTCTTTGAATCGAACAATACAATATCTTTGACTTAGACGGTGTAAAGTCTTCCCCATAAGCAATTTAAAATTGTTGGCTCAAACACTGTACCACTTTTTGGCACAAATAGTGGGGGAAAAGAAAAATAAAATCATAGATTGAATGAATAAAAGAAAAATGATGAAAGCAAGGTCAAGAATATAGATTGACTTCTGATTAATAAGCTACTTGAATTATAGTCATGAATATAGTGCCTATTGATTTACGTAAACTATTAATTAACACACCAACTGTGGGAGGAATCATGTTTCAGTAACTAAGGTGAAAGCAAAAGAAGAATAAAAAAAAAGTGAACAAAAATTATCCTATCTATTTCACGTATCAATATTTCTTTGTTCCAGATGACACAAAGCATGTATTTCCGAAAAAAGGATTTACATCATATGACTAACATAAGCAATTCATCACTCATAGAAGTTAGTCTTCATGAATTAAAAATTATTTTAGTCACGTTCACATCATGTACAAAGTATTTGCTTGATTAAAAATAATTCCTTTTGAAAAGTGAACAAAAGTGGCTAATTGATTTATTTAAGTTCTACTCTCAACTACAAATTGTTTAAAGAGTTGACAGAAGGTCATAACATGACAAAAGAAAAGAACAAAAAAGAAGAAGTCGTTCAAGAATAACTTCAAGAAGCTTACCAGAATAATTTTTATTTTGTTTTTATGATTAAGACCTAATTAACAAATCATATGTGCAGATGAATACATATAGTTTGAAAAAGATTGATACCTAATAAAACAAAGTTGCAACAGCCCAGCCAGCAATGGGGCGGTCAGCAGTTACTTACCATTATAATTAATAGCTGGTCTTCAAGGTTTCTTGGTGAAATTATGAATGGGTTTGAAAAAAATTAACCGCTATAGAGTAGCTGAAAAGGATACTCCAGGATACAACAGTCAATTCACACACACATTATAACTCAACAAACTTTGGACAAGAGTTGAGTCCAAAGCTCCACAAAAAGAACACCTCCATTCAACTAATAAGAACTCTCTTTTTTACTAACTTTTGTGCACTCTCTATTTTCTTGTACTCAAATAAAGGAAGGTCATCACTAGTTATAGGTGAGGAATTGTTCCTTACAATGAATAGAAAGATAATGGGGTAGTAAATAAAGAAGATAAATGGCCTAGATGTTACATAAGTTACAAGGTATAATAAAGGAATAAAGAGTAAAATAGAGGAGTTTCAATTAACTAAGTAATTGTCATGGTTAACCATGTTTAGCCACTAGACTAAAGGTGATTAAGCCTAATTATCATTAATATCCAAACGGAGTAAATAAGTAACAATAACACAAATTGTTGATTCAATAAATACGGAGTAAAATTCACAATAAAATGCCCACCAATGGCCGGAAAGATCAGCCACTAAAACGGATGGGAAGGCAGCATCTTTGTACTCCAAAATAAGCAAATAAAAATTGTTGATTACTAATAGAAAAAAATTAAAGACCAACAATCCCCCTATAATTTTAATATTAGATAAAAGAGTCTATCAGTTAAAGGAAGACTACTGTGCATAATAGATGTGTACTTTGCATTGAATCTTCACTGAGTAAAACATTATTAATCTTTACTCTAGAGTCGTTGTTTATCAGAGTTAACCTATGACTGCTTAAGGGAAATAAGGTATCAGTGCCTACATATAATAATCAAGGTGTTTACATGAGCTTTAAAAGCCAGCACACTACAACCTTGTTCTATCTCGGTTTCATGAGTGTTTTTGAGAATAAGCGCAATTTTCATAGGAAGCAGCTTACTTCCAAACTCACATAGGTGAAATCTATCGAGGGTTCTCCTATAATTTTACACCCCACTCATACGAGATACAAACTTTTATTAAGAGTTCATAGACTCAACCTCCACAAATTATTATAGGATAAATACACTCACATCATAGGGATTAAATAAAAATAATAATAGTTCATTTCACAACAAGTCATCATATGATTCTGTTTTCCCGTTAAATCTAGTTATACAATATCTAGTCCCCATTTTGGGTTACCTCATATATGACTCAGTAATTTATGAGCTTCAATTTCATCTCACTCGATGTGCTTCAGATCTTTTATATTGCGAGACCTTAGTTTATGAATCTCCAAGTTTATCACAAATTTTAACCCAACTAATATTGATGGTATAGCAGTGATCAATTTGATCTCTTAATATTGTGTTCTTCTCCTCATTAGTCTGAATTTACCATTGTAATAACGAATTTGTACTCTACCAATAATAGTGGTGCTATCAAATTAATTAAAATTAGAAAAATTAATGTCTCAAAATAAAGTGTTTGATATAGTAAAATCAATCCGATCATTTTTTTCACTACTTGAAGCTTTAATTTTTTTAATTCAACCTCTAAATTAAAGACAGCACAAAATATAATTTATTTTTCTTATTTCCAACAAATAGCACCAATTTTTCTCATATGATTTATCTGTACATGCTTAGTCTTTTTTTGCAAATGCATTATCAAGTCAAGTTGTCAGTCACATATCTCATAATTTTTATTAGGCTTACAAATTCCTTTTTTCTTTGCCACACCATTTTACATAATTTAATAAAAAGGAGGATTAGTACTTGGTCATTGCATTTATCTCAGCCTTCAGTATATTTCCACATTTACATTTAGTTAAGATTATGTTATTGCTCAGTATGCTTTGTTCTGTTATGCATTTTATCCAGCTATACCCAATATCATGCATGCTCAGTACATTTCAAGTACTGATGCATACTCTGCGCTACATCCTTACTGTAACGACCGGTTCCCATCATTAGAGAAAAAACAATCGGGAAAAATTTTGGGCCGGAAAACTTTTTCATAGTAACTTGGGATTTTCCAACCTAGTCCAGATTTGAACGAAATCAGAGTCAGTAAGGTCTAGGGAAATCTGGTAGCAACTAGGTGATTTATTTATGATTTTGATTACATGAGTAGATAGCTAAGACATTAAGGAACCCGTATGAATTTACGAAATTGAATTCTGGTGAGTAGAACTCCCGAAACCGATCTTCGCATGAACAGGTAGTTTCTGAGTGTCGTAAGTTGAAGGTGTATTGTGAAATGGGGTCTTGGAATTATTATTTTTGCTCACTGTTTCGTGCAAGCCGCTATGGTGAGGATTTCTGCCGCCAGGGTAGGGCCGCTGCAGCGGGACTAGCCGCCGTGGCGGGACAGACCAAACTTGAGAGCTAAGGAACGAACCCAGGAGACTTCTTGACAGTTTTTCACCATTCTTGAGGCTAAAGGTAATATTTTAACTCCCCGAATGTGTTTTTCGATTTGTAGAACATATTCTAATGGGTAATTATCGATTGGTGAGGTTTTGATCGGAAATTTATGATAGAAATAGCCCTAATTGAGATATTGGGATCAAGGGTTTTATCTAGGGTTGATAGGATTGTTAGTAATTCGGGAAATTAGTTATCATTTATTGATTCCCGTGTTATAATTATTATTTGTAGACCAAGAACCAGCGGAACGAATCTAGAAAGGGAAGAATCAAGTTTCTTAGGTATTCAAACTTGTTTGAGGTAGGTGATGGTTGTGATTTCATGTTGTCTGATATATGTTTGTTCTTACTTCATTATGATGCATGTATGTATGCAGATGTTGCATTATTTATCACATAAATTGTAAATGAGTATGAACAAATGACTACATGCGTATGAACAAATGACTACATGCATTGAATCACTTATTGATCGTATGATTATTGTGAATATACTTATGATATTGATTGTGGCTTGTTGAATGGATTGGGTGTTGTGTTCCGACATACTAACTTGGATCGGTTGCCATGTTCTGGCATAAATATGGGATCGGTTGCCAAGTTTTGGCATAAACATTGGATCGGGTACCACGTACCAGTACACTAACTATTTAGGTTTGGGTTCCATGAGAGGACCAATGATTTGTTGTAAATGTATATTGTTGATAATGTGATAATCGATACTGTACATGTTCAATATTTGCATGTTTATAATGTTGTATTTACTTATGTATTTTGCACTTAGTGGGATAGTCGCGTAATCCTACCAGTATACTGTGGTTGTGTACTGATACTGCACTTGCTCTTTCTTTGTTGAGTACAGGGCATCTTCAGGCGGCTATTGATAGACCTCGCTTAGAAGATCAGTGACCGTTCGAATTCAAGGGTGAGCCAGTTCTTCCAGGCTGCCATGAGTTCTCTTTCTATCTATGTCCACATTTCGGACTTAGGCTTTCTAGTTAGTTATTAGTGAATTAGTTTGGGGTTGTAACCCTTCTTGTTTAGACTTATGGATCTTGTTAGAGTTTTGGTACGTTGAATTTCAGGTTCTAGGTGTTACTTACGCTTTTGTTTAGTTGTTAAACTATTGTTTTGGGTTTACGGGAACTCCATATTTCTTTCTTAGCATTTATATTGCTTCCGTAACTTAAATGCCTTAGTATTTTGATTAGAGTTGGTTAGCTAATTAGTGTTAACGGTTCTCCCAACGGAGGGTTGTGTGAGTGGCAATCACGATGGTCTGGGTCGTGACAAAGTTGGTATCACAGCCTAGGTTCATTGATCTCGATGAACCAAAATGAGTCTAGTAGAGTCTTGTGGAACGGTACGGAGATGTCTTTACTTTTCTTCGAGAGGCTATAGGACTTTAGGAAATCTCTCTGTTTTCTCTTGTCTCCTTTTGTGCTATAACTTGATTCCAATTGGTATCTGGAGATTGAAATTGGTATCTAACCTCCTTCACTCTTCTGTCGGCAGATGGTTAACACTAGATTCAACGGCGTTAGGCCTGTAGCTCCCGTCAATGCTCTAGTTAAGGAATCTACAGCGAGAGGTCATGTTTGAGGCACGGTTAGAGGAAGAGCTAGGGGTAGAGGTCATGAAAGAGTAGCACCTATAGGGATGGAGCTCATGTTGAGAATGCTCACCAGTAATGAGGCCCCTCCAGCGCATCATGAAGAGATAAATGAGGATGTTGGACAAGAGAAAGAGGTGCAGGCTGAGACTACATGTATCACTCCCTTAGACCCAGTGTTAGCTTAGAAGATCATGTCATTCTTGAAAGGATTGATTGGTCCTGGAGTGATTCCCTCTGTTCAAGAAACTGAGGCTCCCATCCATCCCCCTACTGCTAACACTGCTCCCAAGGTAGGTGGAACTGGAGGTAATGATGTTTTCATCCGTCCTTTGTTGGGTCCTGTTATGACTGGTAATGAGCTTGAAATGTTGACTAACTTTTTGAAGCTAAAGCCTCCTGTATTTCTTGGTTCTGAGAGTGAGGATGCTTATGAGTTTATTTTAGATTGCTATGAGAGGCTTCATAAGTTGGGAATTGTCCATCTGCATGGGTTGAATTTGTGACTTTTCAGCTTCAAGGTGAGGCTAAGCAGTGGTAGAGATCTTATGTGGAATGCAAATCTTCAACTTTACCCCACTCTCTTGGACCCGGTTTCATGCTCTGTTCTTAGAAAAGTACGTGCCTCAGACCTTGAGAGATTGTAAAAAGGATGAGTTCATCGCCTTGGAGCAAGGTGGTATGACTTTGGATGCTTATGAGGCCAAGTTCCATGCTTTGTCTTGATATGCTACTCAATTGGTGACTACGGAGGAAGAGAGGATTTGTATGTTTGTTAGGGGATTGAATTTTTAGTTACAAGTATTGTCTGTTCATATGACCTCTGCAGGAAAAAGTTTTAATGAAGTGACAAACTTTGTGAAGAAAGTGGAGGGGATGAGGCCGAGATGGTCAGGCCAAGGCATTGGCTAAGAAAGCCAAAAATTCAGGCAACTTTCAGGGATCTTACTCTAGAGGTTCAGGGAGGCCAACACTTGCAACCCGACCAATTTAGTCCGCTATGCCTGCTTCTACAGGTTATTACTCTGGAACTCCACCTCAGATTTTGACTCAGGATAGCCTGGGAGCTGCACCTTCGGCAGGTAGCAGGACATCTTTTGATCGTACTTGTTATAACTGTGGAGAACCCAGGCATATGAGGAGATATTATCCCTACCCGCGCATGATGGATCCCACGCAGCAGCAGTCTAGAGCAATGGTACCCGTGGGAAATGGTAATAATAGTCGAGGATGCCACAAGGTGGGTGAGGAGGTAATAGCGAGGCAGTGGGGGTAGAAGAAATGGTAACGCATGCAGAGGTGCGGTGCAGCCAGGCAGGGAAGTCGCCCATCACGATGATAGGGCTCAGTGTTATGCCTTTTCGGGCAAGACCGAGGCAGAGGCGTCTAATGCAGTGATCACATGTACTATTCTTGTTTGTGACCGGATGTCTAAAGTGTTATTTGATCTGGGTTCTACTTATTCTTATGTATCCACGCTATTTGCCTCAGAGTTTGATATGATTTGTGATATACTTGATGCTCCTATCCATGTTTCTACCCCAGTTGGAGAGCCAGTCATAGTCGCCAATGTCTATCGTGCTTGTCCTATTTTGTATATGGGTTTTCAGACTTGGGTTGATTTGGTGATTTTTGATATGACTGACTTTGTTATTAACTTAGGCATGACTTGGTTGGCCCCCTATTATGTTGTGTTAAATTCTAATACTAAGTTTATGACTCTAGAAATTCCGGGAAGGGAAAAGTTAGAGTGGGAAGGGATGTACAAGCCTAAGCAAGCTAAGATCATATCCTCTATTCGGGCTAGGAAACTGGTAAGGCAGGATTGTTTAGCTTATTTGGCTCATATTCTAGATGTTGAGGTTGAGTCTCCATCTATTGAGTCTATTCTTGTGGTGTCAGAATTTAGAAAAGTGTTTTCTAATGATTTGTCTGGTATGCCTTCGGACAGAGATATAGATTTCGACATTGATTTAGAACCTGATACTCGTCTCATTTCTATCTCTCCATATCGCATGGCTCTGGCAAAATTAAGAGAGCTTAAGGCTCAAATTCAAGAGCTTCTTGATAAAGGATTTATCCGTCCTAGTGCTTCCCCGTGGGGTGCCCGAGTTTTGTTTGTTAAGAAAAAGGATGGTAGTATGAGAATGTGTATAGACTATCGTCAATTGAATAGGGTCACCATTTGGAACAAGTATCCACTACCTCGGATAGATGATCTTTGTGACCAATTGCAAGGTGCATCAATCTTCTCTAATATTGATCTAAGGTATGGTTACCATCAATTAAAAATTAGGCCTGAGGATGTGCCCAAACGGTGTTTAGAACCCGCTATGGGCACTATGAGTTCCTAGTTATGTTTTTTGGTTTGACTAATGCGCCTGCAGCTTTCATGAGTTTGATGAATGGGGTGTTCAAACCATTTCTTGATTCGTTTGTTATAGTCTTTATTGATGATATTTTGGTCTATTTGAAAAGTGATGAGGAGCATGCCGACCATCTTCGTATTATTCTGGGTGTTCTTGGGAAATGAAGGTTGTATGCAAAATTTTCTAAGTGTGAATTTTGGTTGACTTCAGTTGCCTTTTTGGGGAATGTAGTTTCAAAGAAAGGGGTAATGGTAGATCCCCAAAAGATCAAAGCCGTTAGAAATTGGGTTTGACCAAGTTTTATGACTGAAATTAGGAGTTTTGTGGGGCTTTCCAGCTATTATCATCGATTTGTGAAGAATTTTTCTTCTATTGCCACTCACTTGACAAATTTGACAAAAAAGGAGAAAACATTTGAATGGACTGAAAAATGTGAAGAGAGCTTTCAAATGATCAAGACTTTTTTGACGACTGCACCTATTCTAGCATTACCAGTGGAAGGTAAAGATTTTATAGTTTATTGTGATGTTTCACATTCTGGTTTGGGTGTTGTGTTGATGTAGAATAGGAATGTTATAGCTTATGCATCGCTTTAATTAAAGGTGCATGAGAGTAATTACCCAACACATGATTTGGAGTTGGCAGCGGTAATATTCGCTCTTAAGATCTGGCGGCATTATCTCTATGGTGTTAAGTGCGAGGTGTTTACTGATCATCGTAGTTTGCAACATGTGTTCATTCAAAAGGATCTGAATTTGAGACAACGGAGGTGGATGGAGTTGCTCAAGGATTATGATGTGACCATTCAATACCATCCGGGTAAGGTTAATTTTGTGGCAGACGCTTTAAGTCAAAAAGCGGTAAGTATGGGTAGTCTAGCTTGCTTGACTGTAACCAAGCGACCTTTGGCTAAGGAAATTCAGACCTTGGAGTCTAAATTAATATAGTTGGGCATCTCAGAAAAAGGCGGGGTGTTAGCTAGCATTGAGGTAAGGGCAACGTTCATTGAGGATATCAAGGCCAAACAATTTGAGGATGAGAATTTAAATGAACTCAAGAAGAATACTAGGATTGGTAAGGCACAAGAGACCACTCTTGATGCGGAAGGTGTGCTCAGTTTTAAAGGGAGGATTTGTGTTCCTAGAGTTGATGACTTGATTCAGAAATTGTTGATAGAATCCCATGGTTCGCGATATTCCATTCATCCAGGTGTGACCAAGATGTACCGAGATTTGAAGCGAATTTATTGGTGGCCGGGTATGAAGAAGGATATAGTGGAGTTTGTGGCTAAGTGTCAAAATTGCCAACAAGTAAAATATGAGCATCAAAGGCCTGCAGGTTTGCTTCAGAGAATGCCAATTCTGGAATGCAAGTGGGAAAGGATAGCCATGAATTTTGTGGTTGGTATTCCCAAGACTTTGGGAAAGTTTGATTCTATTTAGCTAGTGGTTGACAAATTGACTAAGTCAGCTCATTTTCTTCCGGTAAGAATAGATTATAATGTTGAACAATTGGCTAAAGTTTATGTGAAAGAGATAGTGAGGTTTCATGGAGTGCCCCTTTCTATCATCTCATACCGTGGTACCAAATTCACGTCTAAGTTTTGGAGGAAGTTACATGATGAATTAGGCACACAACTCACTTTTTATACAGCCTTCCATCCACAGACGGACGGGCAGTCAGAGATGACAATTCAAGTGTTAGAAAACATGTTGAGGGCATGTGTGATTGATTTTGGAGGGCATTAGGATAGGTTCCTACCTATGTGTGAATTTTCCTATAATAATAGTTACCACTCCAGCATTGATATGGCACCATTTGAGGCACTTTATGGGAGAGGATGTATATCACCCATAGGATGGTTCGAGGCTAGAGATGTGAAACCTTTGGGGGTTGATTTAGTGAAGGATGCTCAAGATAAGGTGAGGAGTATTCAAGGTAAGCTTCTAGCAGCCCAGAGTAGACAGAAGAAGTATGCAGACCATAAGGTAAGAGATATGGCATTTCAGACTGGTTAGAATGTTCTTCTTAAGGTATCACCCACGAAAGGGGTGATGAGATTTGGAAAGAAGAGCAAGCTAAGTCCGCGATACATTGGTCCCTTTGAGGTTCTTGAATGTGTAGGGCATGTGGCCGATAGATTGGCCTTACCTCCTAACCTATCGGGAGTTCATCCGGTATTTCATGTGTCCATGTTGAAGAGATATCATGGCTACAGAGATTACATCATTAAGTGGGACTCAATTGTGTTAGACAAAGACTTACAATATTAGGAGGAACCGATTGCAATTCTTGATCGTGATGTGCGTAAGCTGAGGACCAAAGAGATCATGTCCGTGAAATTTCAATGGAAGCATCGTCCAGTTGAGGAAGCTACTTGGGAAACCGAGAGGGACATGTGAGACAAGTATCCCTAATTGTTCATCGATTCAACTACTACTTCATTGTATCCTTAGCCTATTTTCCTAAGTTTGTCACTCGAGGACGAGTAATGGATAAATTGGTATCTATCATAACGACTGGTTCCCGTCGTTATAGAAAATCCAATGGGGAAAAGTTTTGGGCCAGAAAACTTTTTCGTAGTAACTTGGGATTTCCCAACCTAGTCTAGATTTGGACGAAATAGAAGTCAGTAAGGTCTAGGGTAATATGGTAGTAATAAGTTAATTTATTTATGATTTTGATTAGATGAGTAGATAGCTAAGACGTTAAGGAACCCGTACGACTTTACAGAATTGAATTCGGGTGAGTAGAACTCTCGAAACCGATCTTGGCGTGAACGGGTAGTTTCTGAGTGTCGTTGGTTGAAGGTGTGTTGTGAAATGTGGTCTTAGAATTATTATTTTTGCTCACTGTTACGTGCAAGACGCTATGGCAGTGATTTCTGCCACCAGGGCCAGGCCGCTACATGCGGGCTAGCCGTCATGGCGGGACAGACGCGACTTAAATTCGGAAATAAATCCCAAAAATGTTTTATTCTGCAATTTTCGAACTTGAGAGCTATGGAACGAACCCAGGAGACTTCTTGACATTTTGCCACCATTCTTGAGGCTAAAGGTAAGGTTTTAACTCCCCTAATCCATTTTTTGATATGTAGAACATAATCTAATGGGTAATTATAGATGGGGAAGGGTTTTGATCTGGAATTTATGGTGGAAACGGCCCTAATTGGGTTATTGGGATCAAGGGTTCGATATAGGGTTGATAGGATTGTTAGTAATTCGGGTAATTAGTTATCGTTTATTTATTCTCGTGGTATAATTATTGCTTGTAGACCAAGAATAAGCGGAACTAATCCGGAAAGGGAAGAATCAAGTTTCTTATGGATTCAAACTTGTTTGAGGTAAGTGATGGTTGTGATTTCATATTATGTGATATATGTTTGTTCTTTCTTCATTATGATGCATGTATGTAAGTGGATGTTGCGTTATTGATCACACAAATTGTAAATGAGTATGAACAAATGAGTACATGTCTTGAATCACTTCTTAATTGTATGATTATTGAGAATATACTTGTGATTGTTATTGTGTCTTGTTGAATTGATCGGGTGTTGCGTTCTGACACACTAACTTCGATCGGTTGCCACGTTCAGGCATAAACATTGGATCGGGTACCATGTACCGATACACTAACTTTTTGGGTTTGGGTTCCATGAGAGGACTAACGACTTGTTGTAAATGTATATTGTTAAGAATGTGATAATCGATATTGTATATGTTCGGTATTTGCATGTTTATAATGTTGTATTTACTTATGTATGCTGCACTAAGTGGGATAACCGTATGATCCTACCAATACACTGTGGTAGTGTACTGATACTGCACTTGATCTTTATTTGTTGAGTACAGGGTATCTTTAGGCGGCTATTGACAAACATCGCTTAGAAGATTAGTGATCGTTCGAATTCAAGGGTGAGCTAGTTCTTCTGGGCTGCCATGAATTCTCTTTCTATCTATGTCGACATTTCAGACTTAGACTTTCTAGTTAGTTATTAGTGCATTAGTTTGGGGTTGTAACCCTTCTTGTTTAGACTTATGGATTTTGTTAGAGTTTTGGTACGTTAACTTGCAGGTTCTAGGTGTTACTTCCACATTTGTTTAGTTGTTAGACTTTTCTTTGGAGTTTATGGGAACTCCCTATTCGTTTCTTAGCATTTAACTTTCTTCCATAACTCAAATTCCTTAGTATTTTGATTAGATTTGGTTAGCTAATTAGTGTTAATGGTTCTCCCACTGGAAGGGTTAGTGTGGGTGCCAATCACGACGGTCTGGTTCGTGACACTTTCATGATATAGGTTCAGGTACTCAGCATCCAGATCACACATAGATCGGTTCCCAATTTCCAATTCAACAACTTCGGTGGTGAGTCATCATACTTCGAGGACAATAGACATGCTTTACTCTTTAGTCTTTTTATTCAGTTTTCATTTTTGCTAGAGTTAGCTGGAGGCATGTCCCAGCAACTTTAGTCAGTTAGAGGCTTTTTGAGACATAGTACTAAATTCAGTTTTAGTTTTGACTTTGATCCTCCGGTTGTTATTAAATTATAGTCTTTTATATATTCAGATTAGTATTCGGTATTTCCCACTTTTAGTTATCACTGTTTAAGCTTCCACATAGTATATTTATTCAGTAATCTTTTAGTATGCTTATGATATGTCAGCTTAGGGTTAACTTGGGGTCACTCGTGATCCTAGATCCCATGTTTACGTCCAGGAGGTAGCCTCGGGGCATGACACCTCCAATATACATAAGACGAGTTTTATTTTTTAATATATTATTCGTATTTATCCATTAATAACACTTTTACTAAGTGTCTTAATAGATACCCAATGTTTCTTTCCAAGGAAGCTAATCGAATGAAATTCGAATAATATTTTTGAATTCATTAATATGTATATCATTGGCGTTAGACAAAATTAGGTTGTTTCTTATATTATGGTGTACATTATTCTCTGTGTATATTTCATGTTTATTATATACTCATGCAATATTTTTATCTCCTCACAAGTGTAGATTTTGAAGGGTGCTTAATACCTTTCCTATGGAATCACTTGAACCCTTACCTAGAGTCTATTGGTTTTGTAGATATTTTTAAAAAAAAATAGAAAAGGGTAAAATATACCATTATACTATTGGAAATAGTTTAAAGATACCCTTCGTTATACTTTGGTCCAAATACACCCTTCCTACTATATTTTGAGTCCAAATATACCCTTTTATTATACTTTGACATAAATATACCCTTAATTTTAACAGAAAGACACATGTTAAGGTTAGAATTAAATGAACCATCCCAATTTTAAATGTTCAATTTGTTTAACAAATCCTTCTAACCACCCGACCCTACCAAACTTACTGTTTCTTCTTCTCTACATTGAACATCCTTTACCACCCCAACAAAGCTGTGGAAATTATAATGGTGGCTCCCATATTGCTGGTGTTTAATTCGGCTAGGCATTTCAACTTTCTTTGCTTACACCTAATGTTCAATTGTTTGGAATTCCACATTGATTTGCCTCTTTAATTAGGATGTCATTCAACTAGTTATCGGTTATAACAGTTACAATTGCTCATTCCGTTTCAGATGTCGTCGAACGTTCATTTCCGCCGGCGCTGCATTTCACTATAGCTGATTTCCTCATTGGATTTGCCGCAACCTTGGACAAGCCTCCGGTTATCCCTTCAGGAAAGGATCCAAGTCTCGTACCATTGCTATTTTCATTGTTGGGTTTTGGATCCTTGATGTTGCTAACAAAATGCTACAAGTCGTGATTGGGTTGAGTTTCATATCATATTTAATTGTCAACGAATTCTCGATTGTGCTAGTAGAAGGGAAAGCCTGTGTTTCTAGTTATGATGATGAATCATATTGGTATATTTTTTATCATGATGACTACATTTTTTTGAGTATTCAATTGGAATTTGAGGAAGGAGATGGAGGGAGAATCTCCGCAATTACTATTTTTTCTGGACACAAAAATGAAGAAGATGAAAAAAATGGGTCGGGTCGGTTAGATGGGTGAGTTCCTATCAAAGTTGAATATTTAAAATTGGGGATGAGTCAATTAATTCTAAGCTTGACATGTGTCTTTCCGTTAAAATTAGGGGTATATTTGTGCCAAAATACAATGAGAGGGTATATTTGGACCTAAAGTATAACAGGAGGGGTATATTTGGATCCAAAGTATAACGAAAGGTATATTTGAACTATTTCTAATAATTCAGGGGTATATTTGACCCTTTTCCATTTTTAAAATTAATTAGTTTCCTAATTATCGTAAAAATTAAGTGGTGACTCCCTTAAAATTCTTTTTCTTTAAATGAGCTTTTAAAATTGAATCAATTGATTATTTTTTGAGTCACGATGACGTTGTGCCTTGTTTGAATAAAATAGGGATGTCAACAAAATGCAATAGAGATACACTGCGACGACAAAACATCAATCTCCATGACAAAGAATCTACATTTTCATAGTAGAACTAAGCACATTAATGTTGTCTTCCATTTCATTTGTGATTTTGTTGCAAATGAGGAAATTGTATTGAAACATTGCAGCACTTATAAGCAATTAGCTGATATATTGACGAAGTTGTTGACAACAAACAAGTTAATCTATTTGAGGGCGTTTGCTTGGTCTTTGTAACTTTGATCAAAGGGGAATATTGAACATCAATTCTAAGGTAAAACTTACCCGCATTGGGTGTATACACCAATCCAATACATGCATGCCATGTGTTTAAATTTATATTTCATTTTACTTAACCCTAACTAATTAACATGTTCTTTACTTCATTAAATCACATAATAATTAAAATTGCATTAGTTTGGTGTATACAACTGATGTGGGTAAGTTTTTTCCACAATTCTATGTATGACCTGGTCAATTAAGTTGGTTAGTAGTGTCCTATATTCTCGGGATAGCTGTTAGCAGACTGTGGTGCAGTACTTTCTAGTTTGTTGTTATTAATTAGCTGTTGCTTAGTTAATGGAAGTAGTAGTAATCTAGTGACTTAGTAGTTTGTTTATTTTCAAGTCTATAAAAAGTTGTACTCTCCTTTGATTTAAGATATAGAAAAACTAAGACTTTAGCGTACAATACTCTTAACATTGAGCCTCTGTTTTTCTCCAAGTTTTCTGTCTATTTTCTCCAACACTTCTACGGTGGATTTAGTGTGGTTGTCTCTCACGGTAATTATTACTAAAATAAAGTGAATAACGACCTAAAAATTACCAATCTTAAATGAAAGTCGGTAATTTCCAACATCCGGAGGTCGGTATTGTTGAAAAGAATAAAAAAAAGACTTTGGAAAACTGATTACAAAGAGTCGGTTTTTATGCAAAATAAAAAGGGAAAACCAAAAACCGACCTTTGGAGGTCGAAATCTTTCCTAGAAAAAATGAATTATAATAAAATGACTTCTTGATGTCGGTATTAAATAAATAAATAAATAAACAACAATATTTTATTTTTTCTCAATTAAATATAAAAAATAAAATTGAGAAATATTTTGAATTAATTTTATTTAAATCCTCTTCCGGAGGACGATTTTGTGTGAAATAAAAAACAAAAAAAATTATAATACCGACTTCCGGAAGTCAGTAATATTAAATAGTATGTAATTAAATTAATTTTCATTAAAATATTTATATAGTGACTTCCAGAAAATTAATAAATTAATATTTTCAATTAACTTTAAATAAATCGTCCTCTGGATGACATTTTTATATAGGTTAAAAATAAATTAATAGAAAATACCGACTTCCCGATGTCAGTGTTATTTAATTAACATGATTACTTTTTATGGATCTTAAAATTTAATGTGATACCGACCTCATGAGGGCGGTATTTTTTATTTAATCTAATTACTTTTAATAAAAGCCACATCCGGAGATCGATTTGTTTAAAATATTCCTATTAATCATAATTTTGATATTGTGCATAGTGCTAAATTTTCATTTTATGCCTACAATTAATTGTTTCAAAGAGTGTAACAATTTTGTATACTTTTATAAATAAAAACTTAGAATTCATGGAATAAACAAAAAAAACATCAATAATCCATATTTAGAGTATGAAACTACGTTGATATGAATTAAGAGATAATTATACTTATATTTCTAAAGTTATGTACAAATTCTACGAGTTCGTCGTCAAATCATGAACTTAATATCTCATATAATGATGTAAAGGTGAAGAGCTAACATATAATCCATTCGATTTTGAAATGTGAGATAATACTCGTAGAAATGTAATGATAACAATTAATTAAATTTGATATTTATAATTAATTGTTTAATTATTTTTACGTATAACCTTGAATTTCTTATCTCGTTTTATGAAATAGACAATCGAACATCGTAAATTACTGTACAAAGCAAGTTCTATCAAGATTATTACGTTCGATCTTGAATGAAGGTCAAGTGTAGTGATCATATTGTAGACAATGACATGTAAAGGATAATTCATCGGAGTATGAAATACGTTGATTATATACTCTTCGAGTAGTTTAACAAATAAGGTCTTATATATTAGTGGTTCAGCTATCAAATACATTATCAATTAAAGAAATACCGATGATCAATTCAAGGAGATTTATATATTAAATTTGATATTGATAAATTTATGTAATTGGACGGTATACGTGCGTGCATGCATGTGTGCGTGTGTGTGTAATTTTAATTAATAAAATCGATTTCAAGAGGTTTGTTTAGATTAAAATAAATTAATAAATACCGACCTTAAGAAGTCGGTATATTTAAATTGGTATTTTTTAAAAATAATATTGACTTCATGATGGCGGTATTTATTAAATATTTTTAAATATAGTTAATTATTTTAAAAGATACTGACATCTCGTAGTCAGTTAAATAATACTTCTTTTAAAAAAGAATGATAATTAGTTTTTATCATCTCCGTCTCCGACCAGCAGGAGGCGGCAGCGCCACCATCTCCATGCTTCAACAGCAGCAGGAGGTTGCAGCGCCGCACCAGCAGACGGTGGCAGCAGCTGCAGACGGCGCAACAACAACAGTTGCAGATGACGCAACAGCACCAGGACTGAGCGCCGCACCAGCAGACGTCGGCAACAGCGCAAAGATGGCGGCAACATCTGCAGACGGTAGCAGTAGCAAACTTAGGTAAGTTTTTAATTTTTGAAAATTCATTTTTAGTGCTTATTTGAAAAGAAACAGGGCAGTTCAATTGTTTTCATTTTTGCTATTTGAAAAGAAACAGGGAATATCATAATTATGAATATATTTACTATATAATATTTTATTCTTGCTAAACTAAAAAAGAAAATAAGAATGTGTTCATTATCAACGTGGAAAAAAATTACACCATTATACATGATTAATATAATTTTATATATGTATAGTAGATTATGAATAGGGGCAGAAAATTACACCATTATACATGATTAAAATAAATTTTATATATTTATAGTAGATATTAAACCCCTTTAACTTCTTTATGTGATTTATATTTTATATTTGGAATCTCTTTTTTTAACACAAACAAAAAGAAGTTGGATGTATGAAGAAAACTGAGGAGAGTTACTAAATAATATGGAAAAAAATGAAGAATTTAATTTGAAAGAGGTTGGATTTGAGGTGTAAATTAATTAAATTTGTAGACTTACACAAAATTGTCTGAGCCATTTTTAAAATGTTATAATGACTGAAATCTCTCTATAATGACCACTAAAAAAAATTTAAATTGTTTCTTTTCGTGCTAGGCAACTGAGGAAGCTCAACATTTAAAAAAGTTGATACAACATTACACTGTTTCTTTCATCAAAGTAGGAGATAAGCTTTGGTGTTTCTAAATTTCTAAAGTTAAAGTACAATTGTTTTCTATAATGTGTTTATGTCCATCTAGTATTGATACTTAGCTTTAATTTTGTGATAATTTGTTTGTGTCCATCGAAGGTTGACACTTAGCTTTAAATTAGGTGATTATGTGTTTGTTTAGCATAAGTACCAACACTAGTTGATCCTATTGATGACAAAATTGATTTTCTTGCAATATCGATTTTTGTACATCTAGTGTTGACACTTAGCTTTAAATTTAGAAATATATTTGTTAAGCATAAGTACCAACACTAGTTGATCCTATTGATGACAAAATAGATTTTGCAAGATTGATTTGTGTTCATCTAGTGTTGATACTAAGCTTTAATTTAGGAATAATGTGTTTGTTAAGCATAAGTACCAACTCTAGTTGCTCCTATTGATGAAAAAAATGATTTTATTGCAAGATCGATTTGTGTCCATCTAGTGCTGACACTTAGCTTTAAATTTAGATATATATTTATTAAGCATAAGTACCAACACTAGTTGATCCTATTAATGAAAAAATTGATTTTCTTGCAAGATTTTATTTGTGTCCATCTAGTGTTGATACTAAGCTTTAATTTAGGAATAATGTGTTTGTTGAGCATAAGTACCAACACTAGTTGATCCTATTGATGACAAAATTGATTTTCTTGCAAGATCAATTTGTGTCCATTTAGTCTTGATAATAAGATTTAATTTAGGAATAATGTGTTTGTTAAGCATAAGTATCAACACTAGTTGATCCTATAGATGACAAAATTGATTTTATTGCAAGATCGATTTGTGTCCATCTAGTGTTGATATTAAGCTTTAATTTAGGAATAATGTATTTGTTAAGTATAAGTACCAACATTAGTTTATCCTATTAATGAAAAAATTGATTTTCTTGCAAGATTAATTTGTGTCCATCTAGTGTTGAAACTTAGCTTTAAATTTAGGAATCAATTCAAAACTAGTTAGAGTTAATATTGTTTAAATACGTTCAAATAAATAATGTGGTTTAGTTGGTGGATTTAGTTATTGGAATTAAGTCAAAACTAGTTAGAGTTAAAAAGTTGTTAAGTTGTTTAAATAAGTTCAAATAAAAAATGTGATTTAGTGATGAATTTAGTTGTTGTAATCAAGTCAAAACTAGTTAGAGTTAAAAAGTTGTTTAGTTGTTTAAATAAGTTCAAATAAATAATGTGGTTTAGTTGATTGATTTAGTTGTTGGAATTAAGTCAAAACTAGTTAAAGTTAAAAAGTTGTTAAAATAAGTTCAAATAAATAATGTAGTTTAGTTGGTGAATTTTGTTATTGGAATTAAGTCAAAACTAGTTTGAGTTAAAAAGTTGTTAAGTTGTTTAAACATAACTGAAAAGGGGCCCGAAAAACACCAAAGCAATCAATGAACATAAAACTAAGTTTTGCGCCACCCAAGAGCATTCTAAGTATCTGAAATGACAACCAAGTCAAGAATTAACCTAAACTAAGGCTTGTCGACTAAATTACTTAGCTAATCATATATTATTATTAGTGGGAAGAATCTAAGTCAAAAGTTGAATTACCGTTTTACCCCTAAACTAAATAAAAAAGTTATTAAAATACATTAAATAATTATTAAATAAAAAACTGAAAAGATTCATAATATTGACTCTTCCGAAATAGAAAACTCAACAGTCTTCATCCCAAAAATAAGAAACCAGTGCCCCTCTTCGCTCAACCAATGCTGTCACTTTTGGGAGCTTTGGAGTAGTAACATGGTTGACAGGTAAACTTTTTTATTTTTGTTTAGATCTATTAAAAGTCTCAAATGATCACAAGTTTTGTTCAATGATAAGAAGTTATATTCTTTCGGTAGACAACAACACGTTCACATTTCTTTATTTTGGTCGTTTTGGGATGCTGTATGTCTACTCTGTTTGATTTTATTTTCTTGGGTTTTTATGATTGTGAATAATCCCTTGTAGGAGTACTATTTTGTTCATAAAATTCTTGTGTTTATTTCAATGATGTATTAACAAATAATAATTAGTAATTCACTTTTAAGTGAGCTTACAATCACTTTAATAGAATTACTTTTTTTTATTATTCCTGGTATTTGATCATTGCTTATTATATATGTATTTGTCAATATATGTTATTTCTTAAATTTCTATTACTCTCCAAACCTCACTTTGTGAGATTATATAAGCAATACAAATGTGTTTGAGCACTCAAAGAAGTACTATTCAATTGTATTGTTTATATAATTTGACAAAATGAGATTTGGAGAGTAATAGAAATATAAGAAATAACAGATATTAACAAATAAATATATATATAAAAGCAACGATTGAATACCATGAGTATCAGCACTCAAAGAACTATTATGCAATTGCTGAAAATCATATTCCTCGAGAGAATAAGCATACAAACATTAGAAATTTTAGGAAATTGGACTGTTAGTGGAGCACAAGTTATTTGGTGAATTTCACAAGCGCAAAAGGTTCTCTGCTGCACTAAAAGCATGGTTAGAATTATGTTCATCATTGCTTTTTTTTTCTTTTTTTTTTATTTCAATGTAAATCCACATGAGTTCATTTTGTGTGCTTTGCCCTTATTTTTGGTTCAATGTAATGCACGCAAAGTTTCTACGAAGTATGTATTTTTTATTTCATATAGATATACATCTTTTAGAAACATTTTATCTCTACCATAAAATAAAAAACCAAGCAGTAATTATTTCTGGAAAATACTAATCAAATCTTTCTAGACAACCTAGCATATTTTATTAATTTTATATAGAAAGTCGCATCTTTTATTGGACTTTACTATTAGCAACAACTTTTATTGGACTTTACTAATACAACATAGCATATTTTATTAATTTTATATAGAAAGTCACATATTTTATTGGACTTTACTATTAGCAACATCTTCCTAGTGCTTTTTTGGAATATGTAAAGATGGATATCGATTAGGTCATATGACATATTTTTTTAGCAAGAAATTTATTTTTTTTTGTTTTTTGTTTTTATGTGTAAATATGACAATGAATGATTCAATACTATTTATTCCTTCCCAAGAATTAGGTACACTAATTACTCAAAATTATGTTGTTGTTTTTTTTGTTTTTTTCTCCATTTTGTTTTCTTTTCATCTTCTTCATTTAATTTAAAAATATGTAAGATATATATATATATATTCTTAATAAATATTGACATTTATTTCATTTCTTAAAACACCTCCCCCGTCCTTTTCTTTCTTTCGATTTATTCAATAGAAAATAAATATTGGATAACTTTTCTTATTATATTATTGTCATTTATTCCATTTTCTTAAATACCTTTCTTCATCTATTCATATTCTTCATTAATGATATTAGTACTACAAACCATTATTATATTTGTTCAAATAAAATAATAAAATGAACCACAATTCAATTGCAGTCATGATTTTTATAATTTTTTAAAATGACTCTTCATTACCTACTTTTTTTTATCAATGGTTCTTGACTTTGTTTCAATTGATTTCCGTAACAATCTTATGGACTCCATTTAATCGACCAAAAATAATAAATATTCTGTTGGATTATATATTACATTTAAGACATCAACTATTTTTCTTCTTCATTATTTAAGTATTTAAGATTTTTAGATTGACTTAATTTTGCTTCATGTTCATTATTTATTCTTTTCACTTGATATTTTTAATCCTCACATTGTGTTTTTCCCCATTATTCTACATAAACAAAAAAAAATTATGTTTTATGGATGCAGGTGTACCAAAATATTAAAAAGAATAGACATGTTGAATGAGAAATTATCTCATTGTATTGAAATTGATTAATTTTTTGTTTCATTATTTCTGCATATTAGAAGGTTTGGTTTTAGTCTTTGAAAAAAAAATATGTTTATTTAATATTATGGAGCACACTACCAATAGATTAGTTACAATAAGAATGAGAAAATACCAAGTGGAAAGTTTATATATATACAATAACGCCACAAAAGCTAACATGGGACACACGTGCAATGCACGTGTCCAGGACTATTAATCTAATAATCTGAAATGGCCAAAAAAATCACTAAGGATCAAGCTCACCGGAGTTCCACCATCTTTAAGCTTCATGAACCACTCTGGTTGGCTTAAATTGTTGTGGGTAACCTCTCCCTAGAAATCTTCTACCACAAGACTGAGACTTGCTAAAACCACCCTAACGATGGGGCTGCTTATAACTGCCTCCATAGGCCTCACGAGGATCCCCTCAATGGTTTGCAATTGGTTAACTATCTAAAGAAAAGGACAACCCTACGCTACCATCAACTCTATATCCAACTAAAGTGGAAATGCCAACCCTCTAACAAATATGTGCACCATCTCAGACTCTATTGGTGTAAGCATAGTCATATGTTTGGATAACTCGCGGAACCATGTCTCATACGCCCACAACTGACAATGACCCGTGATTCAAGTATGTGAACCCATCTTTCAACAGCTTCCTCAAGCTCTGAGGTACATACTTCTCAAAGAAAGCCTCAAAGAACTGAGTCAAGTCATTGGAGATGACCAGGCTGGTATGTACTTGAGATAAGAACTCCACAACTTTTTTACTGACCCATCTAGCTGAATATTAGTTTAAACAACCCCATGAGATTCCACTAAATCGAGGTTATGCAACCTCTTCTGAAAAACTGACTATAAACTTGTGTGCTTCTTCACCTACAACACCTATGAACGTAAGAGGACCCAAATTTATGAACTGTCCCAACATCTTGTGCTCCTAAGAAGACATAAGTGGCCTCACCACTATAGGTAGATCACTTGTCAAAACTAGTAGAACCACTAAATGAGAAGTCACGGTAGTAGGTTGTATTGCTGTAATCTGAACACCCCATGCCCCTTTCTGGGATGAAGTTTGAGCCTTCTCCTAAACCCAGCGTCCACATGAAGTACTATGCAAAGTACCTACCGGGACATACTCTCCATGAAGTTGAGGATCCTTTCCAAAGTATCTTGTAGCACTGGTGCAGTCACGAATCAAAGCGGAGGCTAGGATGTTCCCACATGAATCAGAGTATCTCAGGCTTTTTGTGATGGTGCCCGTTCCTGTTCCCTAGGTTGTGCTACTGCCCATTCTCTAACTCGACCTCTACCCTCAGCTGGGGTTCCATATGGAGGTGTAGGAGGCTCTCGCCCACCTACAGATGATCTTTTCCTCTCCATTTTCTGAAGAATGAAACAAATAAATTTTAGACAGTTCCATAATTCAATAAAGCATGATAAGACACAAGAAACAGTGACATATTCCTATGAATGCATATAGACTACCGAAGATTGGATACGAACGTCATCATACTGATTCCTAATACTCTACTAAGCACTTTCTCCTATACTGGTAAGACCGGTGAATCTAAATCCCTGATACCACACTGTCACGATCCGAAATCGACCCATAATGGTGGCCACTATAACCTAGAGTAGGCAAGCCAAAAATCTAAACAAAAATTTGTGGAAGATAACAATTTAATAAAATAATGACTATAACTAAGAAGAAACCTAAATAAGATATAGAAATTGGTCATATTATATACTTTTAAGTACGATACAAAATATTAAAAAGAGGCCCAAAAGTGACCAAGAAGACAAACTAACAAAAGAACAAATCCCCGGACCTACCGTGAATGATACATGAGCTACTAAGTACGGTAAGGTTATATCTACAATAGAACTAACTAATAAGAGTACAAAATACAAGTCAATACAAAAGAGGTAAAGCAAGAAGTCTTTGAATGCCAGGAGCCCACCACGATCCAAGTCTGTGACAGCCAAGGTAGATCCAGCGCTCACTAAGGGTGCCTCATACTGGGAGCTACAATAGAAAAACATGCAAAAGTGTAGTATGACTACCAAAATAGTGGGTACTCAGTATGCATTATAGGCAACCGATATTTGAAAGACCATATATATAGATAAGCAGTATAACATTTCTAGTAAGTTTGAATTCCATAGGATTAAGGTCAAAAACAAAATTGAATCAACGAAGGAAATCTAACATCGAGTTTAGGAAATGGGCCTCACTCCCTTTGGCTCCTCTCGCTAAAGCGGGACCCAGACCACTTAAGCGGCTAATGCTTAAGAGTTTAAGGGCCACTAAATCCGTCGTGCCATAACTGCTACATTATGAGTTGGAGAATAATGCTCAAAACTTTGAATGGACTCTCAGAAATCATTCGGGGTCCAAACAATGTAAACCAAGAGTGTTACCCACTCCGTAATGGCATTCTGGACTCACCAGAATTGATGAAACAACAAATGGATGTCATCGTGTTAGAATTTTGATTTAATTCAACACTTTCAAGGAAAACAACAAAAAATAACAAATGCCACAAAATCATTATGATCACCTCGGAACCTGAACCAAAGGTCTATCTATACCAAACTTGGAATTTCAGAATCTACCATGCTGATGGATTTCTCATCCACGAATTTTTACCAAGAATGTTGACTTAATAAAACTTTGGCCAAAACTTTAAAGTTTAAATGACAAGCAACACAAACTTGAAATGAAAGTCTCGAAACCCAAACCAACCATCCAACTAGACAAAAAAACCCTTCTAGAGCTCATGGAACTGATGGAATCCTCATCCAATATCAGGATCTCTGAATGTTGACTAAAGTCAATACTTTCATTTCATAAGCCTCTAAAAGGGTAAAACTCACACCAAACTCTCCCAACAACCTTGAAAAATGTGCCACCCATCCAAGCACTACACAAAAAGGTATAAGAAATCTACGGAAAGCGAAAAAACAATAAAAACATACAAAAATACATAAATGACCTCAAGGGTCATGTAACATCTTGCAAATTGAAATAACTAGGAAGAAGCTAAGAATTGGAAATAATCATATTTTGGAAAGAATATAAAAATCTGGAAAATTTGTTAAGTGTGTTAAGTTGAGTGTTTGGTCAACTTCAAACGACCATAACTCCCAGATTAGGATGAGTTAGGTGTTATTCCAGATATCGTAGGAAATATCTTGGAATAATGTTTCCAACGCCGCCACGTTTGCGCGATTTCGAGTTCGTATGAGTGAGATATGCCCATTTAAAGTTGGGTTGTTCAATTAAGAAACGTCTAATCCGGGTTTTAGAAGGGCATTATGGTCTTTGACATGCCCCATGACTTAATTTCGTTGTTTTGTAATTAATTGGGGTCTAAACTGATAGGATTCAGTTTACGCTTTTATAATATTGAGTTAGGGTTTCAGAGAAGAGAAAATAAGAAGAGAAGAGTGGAGAAGAAGCAAGAATCGTCAAAATTCTCGAAGCTAAGATCGTGGATTTCGTCAAGGGGTGATCCCTACGAAGTATGTGAGACTTTCATAACGTTGGGTTCGTTCGCCCACGTTCCAAACATGTTTATTTCAGTGAGAATTTGTCCTAAAAAGATTGGAAGTTTGAATGTTCTTGATGGGTGTTCTTGAATTGCTTTTGTTCTTGAATTTGGGTTTAGATTGAGGAGTTCTTTAGAGTTTAATCTCAATTAATAGAGTTACTTTGAGTTATATCCTGGTGTATATGATTTGGGTATATGATTCTAAAGTGAATTTGAGAAAAAGAATCGGATTAAATCGATTAAAGGTCATAAAATGAGAGGAAAAGTTCGTCAACTTTGCCTAGGGAAATGTTGGGGCAACGCACCCCCGTTGCACCAGGAGGGATGGACCGACGCTCCCCCATTGCGCCAGGAGGGCTGGGGAAACGCGCCAGCAGTGCGCCATTTTGAAGCCCTAGTAATTAGGGGTTGGCGTGGCGCGCCAGGGATGCGCCCGAATCATCATTTTCCACCCGTCTAAGTCCTTCTAAAGTGTACTAACACTTCCTAGTTGATTCCAACACTCTAAGGTATGTCTAAACATCATAAAAGTATCCATAAACATGAGATCATGAACCTTGAATCCGTAATTCAATTCAATGAAAGTTAAGAGTCAAGTTTAGAAGTCAAGAATCAAGTCAAGAGAAGTTCTTAAAGTTTTTCAAAAGTCTCTGACAAACGTTTTAACTTCGTTTTAAGACTTAATTTTTAAGTTAAGCAAAAAGTAAAGAGTTGAGTTCATTTCTTCAAAAATTATACATGAACTAAGTATTCCCAGGAGTTTAAAATGTTTTCACATTTGAACAAGAAAGGGAAACACCGATATCCAAGAGATCTTTTCAGCTAAGTTTTAAGTAACTATATCAAACCAAAGAAAGAAGTTTTGTTTTAAAACATATGAGCTAATTATATTTTTGGAGTAGTATTGAGCACCGATATGGGGATACGAGTTCATATTAACTCAAGTCTCCATAAACCATGTAGCCATCATGGGTAGTAAAGGATCATACTTTTTAAATGACTCCTTAAGTATTTTTTAGCATAGACTAGTGGATCCACGTAGTTAAGGTGTTCTATATGACAGTAAAGTATAGGACAGTTCTGGCAGCATGGGTAAGACGTTGTATCACCACTTAGGCTCGTAGTGGTGGTTGCCGGTTAGAGAAACTCCCATAGAAACTATATTAATTTATTATACGAGTACAGTTGAGTTTGTTATTGCATTTCTTTAACGAACTAAGTTGCTTTCTACTGTTTTAAAAATCTTTCTGTTTATTGCATGTGTTTTATTACTTTATATTGAGTTAAGTTATTCAGGAGTTGAGTAAAGCCAAAATAATTGTTCCTTTCAGATTCTTTTCAAACCTATGTTATGTTTGGCATTCCAACTCGCATACTCGTACATTCAATGTACTGATGCCAGTTGTCCTGCATCGTCTTATGATGCAGACGTAGGTAACCAGAATCAGCATCCAGCGCCTCGTTAATCAGGTTGGGAACTCAGAGTCAGTTGGTGAGCCTCATTGTTTTCGGAGGGTCCTTTTTTATTGTTTAGCTTTACATTCGTTAGGATTATCGGGGGTCCTATCCCGACATCCCTCTTTCTTTTAGAGGCTTCATAGACAGTTAACAGTCAGTTGTATTCACATTATTATTTCATATGTTAAGACTTGAGTAACCATTTTGGCCAAATTGAATGTTTGACCTTTAAACGTTCTAAGTATTTTATTAAGTAGTTGAGTAGAGATGCATTGAATCTTTGTATTTATGCTTTTAAGTCTTCCGCTGAGTAAGTAAGCTAAGACAAGGGTTCGCTTCGGACCAGCAATGGTTCTCGAGTGCCAGCCACGTCTGGGGTGTAGGCTCGGGGCGTGATACTATACCCGCGGCAAGGTATAGGACGGCCCTGGCAGCGTGAGGCAAAACGTTGTATCATCACAATAGCTCTTAAGTGATGGTTGTCGGTTAGAGAAACTCCAATAGAAGTATTTGTATTCTTATATACACAATTTAATTGTATTTTCCCATACATTTCAGAGTTATATTGTATCTTTGCATATACACAGAGTATCATTGTATTTCCAAATACACAGAGTTGACATTCATGTTTTCAAACAACTTTTCTTTATATTGCACTTGTTTATATTGCTTTTATATTGAAATGAGTTCAGTTATGTTGAGTTGAGTTGAGCCAGGTAAGTTCTTCAGTTCCTTTCAAGCTTATGTCTTATTTTAGAATTCCCCTCGTATACTCGTACATTAAATGTACTGATGCCAGTTGGCCTGCCTCTTCATATGATGCAGACACAAGTGACCAGGATCAACATCCAGCGCATCGTTGATTCTAGTTCTTTAGTCTTTTCATTGTCATTATCTTATATTGAGACTTGAGTTTGCCTTAATGGCCAGTTGAATGTTCCTTTATAACATTCCAGTTTATTACATATATTTATCTTTGTTGAGTTAAGTCTTCCGCTGAGTAAGTAATCCAGGCCAAGTGTTCGCTTGGGGCCAACAATGGTTCTCAAGTGCGAGTTCCTCCCAGGGTGTAGGCTCGGGGCGTGACAATATGATTCTTTTTTTCCCCATTGAATCTAGTTATACAATATCTAGTCCCCATGTTGGGTTACCTCATATATGACTCAGTAATTTATGAACTTCAATTTCATCTCACTCGATGTGCTTTAGATCCTTTGTATTGCTAGACCTTAGTTTATGAATTTGCAAATTTATCACAAATTTTAACCCAACTAATATTGATGGTACACCACTGATCAATTTGATCTCATAATATTGTGTTCTTCTCCTCATAAGTCTGAATTTACCATTGTAATAACGAATTTGTACTCTACCAATAATAGTGGTTCTTCAAATTAATTAAAATTAGAAAAATTAATGTCTCAAAATAAAGTGTTTGATCTAGTAAAATCAATTCGATAATTTTTTTCACTAGTTGAAGCTTTAATTTTTTTAATTCAACCTCTTAATTAAAGATAGCAAATAAGATAATTTATTTTTCTTATTTCCAACAAATAGCACCAATTTTTCTCACATGATTTATTTGTACATGCCTAGTCTTTGTTTTGCAAACACATTATCAAGTCAAATTGTCAGTCACATATCTCATATTTTTTATAGGCTTACAAATTCCATTTTTCTTTGCCACACCATTTTACATAATTGAATAAAAAGGAGGATTAGTACTTGGTCATTGCATTTAACTCAGCCTTCAGTATATTTTTGCATTTACATTCAGTTCAGATTATGTTATTGCTCACTATGCTTTGTTCAGCTATGTATTTTATTTAGCTATACCCTATATCATGCATGCTCAGTACATTCCAAGTATTGATGCATACTCGGCGCTACATCCTTTTATGATGTAGGTTCAGGTACTCAACATCCAGATCACACATAGATCGGTTCCCAATCTCCAGTTCAGCAGCTTCAGTGGTGAGTCATCATACTTCGAGGATAATAGACATGCTTTACACTTTAATCTTTTTGTTTAGTTTTCAGTTTTGCTAGAGTTAGGTGGGGGCATGTCCTTGCAACTTTAGTCAGTTAGAGGCATTTTCAGACGTAGTACTAGATTTAGTTTTAGTTTTGATCCTCTAGTTATTATTAAACTCATAGTCTTTTATTTATTTTTATCAGTATTCAGTATTCCCCACTTTTAATTATCATTGTTTAAGGTTCCACATAGTATATTTATTCAGTAGTCTTTTAGTATGCTTATGATATGCCAGCTTAGGGTTAACTTGGGGTCACTCGTGATCCTAGGTCCCGTGTTTACGTCCAGGGGGTAGCCTCGGGGCGTGACACCTCCAATATTCATAAGACAAGTTTTATTTTTTAAGTTATTATTCATTTTTATTTATTTGATTCATATTTATCCATTAATAACACTTTTACTAATGTCCCATCTGGCTATGCGATATGGTATCATGATATGGAATCGTGATATGATATCATAATATTGAATTATGAGATGAAATTGAAGTTTTGTTTGGACATACGATATGAAATTTTTGTGTTGTATATTTTATCATAAACATAAGAATCTCATAAGTTGTAAAACTATTAAAATAGCCCCAATTGTTTATTAAATCTTATAAAATAAACAAAAAATTATAAAACAACATAATAAATTATTACAAAGCTATTTGTTCTCCACTTAAGTAACTATTTCATCTAACTCTAATTCATTAAACTTTAATTCAATAAAAAAATTGAATATAAATTGTAGTGTACTAGTCTTTGATATAATCTTCCCACATAGTACATACAATTTCCTCACGTTGAACTTGCATTTCTCTATCATGTAACTGAGAAGACAAACCAACATTGTTACTTTGAGCCATTTGTTGGTCAATATCATCCACAACTAGATATAACTATAAGTTGTAATAAATAAAAATGGTAGAAGTAATAAATTAGGTGTTGGTGTAAATGAAGAGAACAAATTTATTATTCAACAATCGGTTGATGTGAGTTAAAGTGACTATATGCTGGTGACAATAATAAATTTTATATCGGTGAGAATAATAAAGTTTAAAAAGTAATGATGTGATTATAAATTTTATTTACATATGAAATAAATGGTTAGTATATATAAATGTGGGGTTGTTTTAACAAAATATAAACTTGTGGATCAATTTTTGTATTAGAAATATCTCAAATCATGATATGGAAATCCCATATCATGGTTTTTGGAGAATATGGAATCACATCTCATGATATGGAATCATGAGATAGAATCAACGTAAAATCGCATGTCCAAACGCTTATTCCATCTCACGATACCATATCGTGATATGGTATCGAATGGACAAACGCCTACTAAGTGTCTTTATAGGTACCCAACGTTGCTTTCCAAGGAAGCTAATCGAATGAAGTTCGAATAATATTTTTGGATTCATTATTGTGTATATCATTGGCGTTAGACAAAATTTAGGTTGTTTCTTATATTATGGTTTACTTTATTCTCTGTGTATATTTCATGTTTATTATATACTCATGCAATATTTTTATCTCCTCAAAATTGTGGATTTTGAAGGGTGCTTAATACATTTCCTATGGAATCACTTGAACCCTTACCTAGAATCTATTGGTTTTGTAGATATTTTTTTTAAAGAGAAAAGGGTCAAATATACCATTATACTATTGGAAATAGTTTAAAGATACCCTTCGTTATACTTTGGGTCAAAATATACCCTTCCCGTTATATATTGAGTCCAAATATACCCTTTTATTATACTTTGACACAAATATACCCTTAATTTTAACAGAATGACACATGTTAAGCTTAAGATTAAATGAACCATCCCAATTTTAAATATCCAATTTGTTTAACCCACCCTTCTAACCACCCGACCCAATCAAACTTACTATTTCTTCTTCTCTACATTGAACATCCTTTACCACCCCAGAAAAGTTGTGGAAATTATAATGGTGGCTCCCATACTGCTGGTGTTTAATTCGGTTAGGCATTTCAGCTTTGTTTGCTTACACCTAATGTTCAATTGTTTGGAATTCCACATTGTTTGCCTCTTTTATTAGGCTGTCATTCAACTAGTTATCGGTTATAATAGTGACAATTGCTCATTCCATTTCAGATGTCGTCGAACGTTCATTTTCGTCGGCGTTGCATTTCACTATAGCTGATTTCCTTATTGGATTTGCCGTGACCTTGGACAAGCCTCCGGTTATCCCTTCAGGAAAGGATCTAAGCCTCGTACCATTGCTATTTTCATTGTTGGGTTTTGGATCCTTGATCTTTCTAACAAAATGCTACAGGTCGTGATTGGGTTGAGTTTGAGATCATACTAAATTGTCAAAGAATTCTCGATTGTGCTAGCAGAAGGGAAAGCTTGTGTTTCTAGACATGATGATGAATCATATTGATGACTACAATTTTTGGTGTATTCAATTGGAATTTAAGGAAGGAGATAGAGGGAGAATCTCCGCAATTACTATTTTTTCTGTACACAAAAGTGATGAAGATGAAAAAAATGGGCTGGGTCGGTTAGATGGGTGAGTTCCTACCAAAATTGAATATTTAAAATTGCAGATGAGTCAATTAATTCTAAGTTTGACAGGTGTTTCCATTAAAATTAGGGGTATATTTGTGCCAAAATACAATGAGAGGGTATATTTGGACCCAAAGTATAGCGAAAGGTATACTTGAACTATTTCTAATAATGCAGGGGTATATTTGACCCTTTTCCATTTTTTAAATTAATTTGTTTCCTAATTATCCTAATATTAGGTGGTGAATACCTTAAAATTATTTTTTCTTTAAATGCTCTTTTAAAATTGAATCAATTGATTATTTTTTGAGTCACGATTTCTGTCGCGCCCCGTTTTTCGCAAAACGGGTTTCGACCTAACAACTCTCTTCTGGGAGCTTTTCATTATTTGAAGAGTCGCCACCTAACGAATTAAGGCGCGTTAGAACACCTATCTAACCTAGCTAAGTCTAACTAAGGTCAACGAACCAGAGATCAGGGTAAGGGTTCAAATTACCTCGAGGGGAAGGTGTTAGGCATCCCTCGAAGTCCACAAATGTGGGTCCCGGCCGTATCTCATGCAATTTATGTGGGGGTTACAAGTAGCATTTAAGGTCACTTCATTTATTTGGTTATTATTTAAACATGCTTGCTAGGTGATAACATATATTTAACAATTAAGATTACTTCATTTAATTAATTAAACATGCAAAACTAAGTGATAACATAATATTAAATATATAAAGCAAACATTTAAACAATTAATAAAAGAGAGGAGCGAGGAGACAGAAATTGCACAATTAGATAAAATAATCAAATTTTATTTTTATTTGAACTACCCCAAATAATTATAATTATAAAACAAATAAAGGGACAAAGGAAAGGGAGACTCTGAAGAACTTTAGGATCAGCACTCGACTTTTCTTT
>JAJONZ010019219.1:0-15847 GCA_029582445.1 Solanum paucissectum | reverse complement strand
CATAGTATTTGGGAAATATATTTCACTTTTTTAGAAAAATATGATTTATACCCATAAGTTTTAAAAACTATCAAAACTAACCATAAGTTTGTATTACAAGTCAATTGAATCTTCGTTGCAACAATAACAAATAGTGTCCATGACACTAGAGCAATGTGGTAGTTTGGAGTGAGTGCAACAAACATCATTCCATACATCGTGAAGTAGACAAAGCACATGACTTTGTTACCCTGACCCTATTGTTCATCATTTTCATCAACAACCATATCATCATTTAATATTCACTGAATATTTCATCACCACTTTGGTGTTCACGTGAAAAATGATGTAATACGACACAAACAACTTCTATAGAGAAGTTTGGGGTAAAATTTTAATTTTCAAAAGATCCCAAATAATGGGATTTGGCCCAAATACTAGAAAAAACTAGTATTTGGAAATTTGGGATATTTGCCAAATAATAGTAAATTGTATGGACAAACACTATTTGTCAAATCTTTCCCCAAATATTATTTGGGAAATCTATGGCCAAACGGCCCGTAAGAATTGTTTTAAAAAACAAATTTTAATTTTTTTCTCAAACATTGTTGTCAAATCAAAGATGTCACATATAATAAGACGGTGGAAATAATTTATTAGAGAAATCCAATCTTATTAAGACTAAGCTTAATTAAAAAAATAAAAACAAATCAGATGGATCCGGAGTCATCGGGTCAACAAAATTTGCTCCTGTAACGCACGGCAAATTTGACTAACGTGACAGATCTCCAATAACTCACGAAAAAATCAACGGTGGATATTCACTACAAAGACTCAACAACGTAGATCTGAATGACACGTGGTGAAGGTGACTGAAAAAATATCACCTTCAAGACAAATATAGCACTAGTCATTAGGAAACGTCGACCACGAGAAGTCGTACAAATGATTCATAATTTTCTCAAAAAACAATATAGTTTTTCTATTTCATATTTATTGAGTTTGTTAATTTCTACGTTTCATATTATTTAACTTCGTTTAAATATAAATTTGAATATTAAATGACGTAATATATAAATGCATCTTTTAATTTAGTTTCAATTGATATTTATATCTTTCAACTTTGGGTATTTAGAAGTAAACACTTAAATTTATATAAAATTGATCAGATAGATACATTCGTCTTATATAGCGTCCTATATGTATTATGTTACGTATGACGAATGTGCCTATTAGTTCAACTTTATATAAGTTTAAGTGTGTACTTGGACAAACTCAAAATTGAAGGACATAGATATCCGCTGGAGCCAAGTTAAAGAGCATATTATTGCATTGTGCTAAATTTAAATAACATAATTTACAAATACATCTTTTGATTTCATTTTAGCTAACATCTATGTCCTCTAATATTAGATATGCATAAGTAGACACTTAAATTTGTATAAAATTGAACATGTAGACACACACATCTCCGACATGATATAATACATGTAAGACATCAAGTAGGACACAAAATTATCATATAGGACGTCATATAGGATAAATGTATCTATTTATTTAGTTATATATAAATTTAAGTGACTATTTATACACATCCAAAATTTAACATCATAACTACAAGCTAAAATCAAATTAAAAATCATATTGATGTACTATGCGAATTTAAATTTCTACGATCTTAAAACCAATATGGAAAGTCAATTTGTCGAAAAGCTTCTTTAACATAAAAATATCTTACGGTGTTTTATTTTTATTTTTTTTATTTGGCTGTGTAATTTTTTTTTTTTTTTTTTATATATATATGAGAGAGAAATAGGTGTGTACTTCTCACTCTGCTCCTCAGATATAGAGAGAGAAAGAAGTGCGTGAGTGTATGAATTAAATTCTTCTTCCATTTATTGATTTTTTGAATTTGGCAGAATTTGCATGACATTCTGTTGAAAAAGGACCTCAAGCTCACTTTTTTGTGCTTCTTCTTCTTCCGTTTCTCGTCAGGTATGATCAGAGTCGGCTGCCGCCGCCATGGGTGGCGGAGGGTTTACTTGTGTTTTTTTTTTACTTTTGTTTGTGAATTTGGGGTTTTGTTTGTTTGTTTGCTCTGTTTATGTGTTTTTCTGTGAGTTTAGTTTATTTGCTGTGTATGGTGTAGGTTTGACATGTTTCTGATTTGTTTTTTGATTTTTTTTGTAGTTTTTTAATTACTGTGTTAGCTGTTATAGTGGAGTTGTTGGATCTGTTGATTGTTTGTTATATGCGTTGGTGATTTTTATTTTGTTTGTGTTAATCTAAGGCTAAATATTAGTAGTACTTGATTTGGGATTTCCGTCATAACTACTTTGACTTGCTGTAATTTGACTGTATATTTATCATAAACAATCTCTCTACCTCCGCGAGGCTGCGAGGAAGGGCTAAGGTCTAGGTACACCACTTGTGAGATGTCAATGGATATGTTGTTGTTGTTGTTATGTTGAATTACTCTCGAATTAGGCTGAATAGCAGAAATGAACTTGGATAGAGCTGAATATATACAGATGATTCTGTAGTTGATTGAGTGGCAGCAGATTATTTGTTTTTTCCCCCCAATATTTCTAATCTTGTAGTCCTTAATTGAAGTAGAAAATTACGAAAAGATTGTTCTTATTCATGAATCACCTCTCTATTGTTGGTAGATCATGAGTCAAGAAGCAGGAGGCTACCCCTGCAAAGGGTTTTTGTTGGTCTACCACCTAACTTATACTTCTTCCTGACTTTGACCTTATGATAGTTCTTTTTCTTTTTAAATGATGAATAATGAAAATTTGTTTTGAGAAGGCTTATACTCAAAAGGATGAATTTTGCACTTAAACAAAAAAAAGAAAGCATAGTAACTAATTTTGCTGCGATTTGCAGTTTATCTAGAAGCCATGTTTGATAAGTTGAAATCAAAGAAGTTTGCAATAGTGTTTGTTTATCAAAAAGAGTTGCGAGTTCCTTTGTATTTGAATTATTACTTGATAAAAATTGTTCCTTTGTGCTTGAAAGCAAGTGAACACAAGGTGGTTCTACAACAACATAGGCTAGAAGTATGGAATGCATGACACCAATTTACCCCACGTTAATTAATGAATGTGATATTCAAAGTTTCATTTTTTTTGTGTGATATACCTTGGCACTTCAAGTCTACTTTGCCTTAAATTAGTAGAAGTCTTGAGCATGTTTTTATTTGAGGCCTTGTTGCATTCTTGGAAAACATGGCAAACTGCAAACTACAAGTTTTATAATGCAGGCCTATGTGCTTGCAGTGAAAATTGATCCCTTTCTGGTGGGGGAGTCTTGGTGGTTGAATGCTATATGATATGTCAATTTTTTTTATTGGTAATGTGAATATTTTGTGTTCGTGCTGCTCTGATTCTTACGCTTTCACGAATTAGCTGGTAACTCCTGATAAAAAAGATCCCTAGTGAAAGATGCATTGAGCATTCTTCATATTACTTATTAGGATCTCGTCCCAAATCTATTGCCAAGTTGTCTTCTAAATACAGAGTTATACCTAATTACCTATCATGTCGTGAGAATCTGCACTTTACTTTTATACTTGCTGATGCATCTGATTCTTGAAAGTGGACAACTTGATAAAATGATATGTGTTTAGTGAAAATACCTGATGGGGGTTTCTGGATCTGTAATAACTCAGTCGCCTTTTGCTATTTACTTTAGGCAAGTTTTCTGCCTCTCAATTTCGTCATCCTCTTTGACAAAACATATAAATGTTGATCGGGGAAGCATATTAGACTGCGACACTATCTTTCTTTGATATCGATGGTAAATTGTTTTGTAATTGGGAAAAGCCTATCTGGGATTAGGCAATATGTTTGCCTTTTTGACTTGTAGTGATTCTTATAGAAGCAATAAACTGCGTGTAGAGATTTTTGTTACAAATATCAAGTGTTTTATTCAAATAAAAGGCTGGTTACAACATTCTTGCTTACCAAAGCCAATTCCCCTTGTCTGTTTATGTCGGCAGTTTGTCTGTGAGAAAAACATCTGCATTGCTACATGGGTAAATTAACTATTAACAATCTGTTACTTGTTTTATTAATCATTTTTTCAGGTAAAGCTCAAGTAAGAGACGAATTATAGTAGCATTCACCATGTTTCGTCGCAAGAACCACTCTAATAGTGAACAGGGGGTTGAGGACCAGCAGCACAAGGTAACCAATAGTCCTGTTGTTTATCTTTGTATGTTAATATCCTCTTGCTTTCAATTAGATTATAGATTGAATTTCTCATGTATTTATAATTCTTCATTTTTAGGGATTTGTTTTCTTATCATTGTCTCTGTGGAAGAGGTGTTGGTGTTCTGTGCGTGTGTAGTCCCTGCATATTAATACTTATCCTTACTATTTGGTATACCCTTTGTATACAACTGTTTTGGCCATGTTCTGTGCATGCATTGTCCTTGCATATTAATACTTATCCTTACTTTTTGGTATACCCTTTGTATACAACTGTTTTGGCCATGTTCATGAATGAAAATATTTTACTTTATCAGAAAAATTAATACTTATCCTACGAATGTTTCATGAAAGATGATTGAATCCTCTTGATGCTGCATGGCGAGGATGATAAATATAGAGTGAATTTTTCAAGCATTGGCTTATGTTAGCTTGTTATTATCCTGTATAAGCTCTTAGAGGTTGCGTGTCTTTTTTTTTAGGTTAAGGAGCTTAGGGCTTCCCTGGGGCAACTCTCAGGGCGCAGCGCACAGTTCTGCACTGATGCATGTTTAAAAAGGTATTTGGAAGCACGGAACTGGAATGTAGATAAAGCAAAGAAGATGTTGGAGGAGACCCTTAAATGGAGATTATCGTTTAAACCTGAAGAAATTCGCTGGGTAAGGGAACAATAGATTTGCACTAATGTGGTTATCTCTTGTTGTTTGCACTAATGTGGTTATCTTTTGTTGATAACTTGTTTGTTCATCAGAGCTACATATCCAAACAAAAAAAGGCTTGTTAGTGAGAGCTAGAATGAAAAATCTAGTTGGAAAATTATTATATTTTATATTTGTGGTGTCCGAACCAGCTTGCTCGCACCTCAACTAGTCTACGGGGTGAACTATCCAGTCCATAAGCATAGTACCAAGGACCTGCCACCAAGGTTACAGCGCACCTACTGTTGTAACTGGGATTCAAACATGGGATCTCCATGTTTTGACTTCCATGCCTCAACACTGGGCCACTTCCTTGAGGTCATAAGAGGTCACACTAATAACCACAGATCACACTAATACCATGACCAGTTTTAATATTGAAATATAAGCAGTATGAGTCTTTTGCAATGTTGTGTGGATATTCTAAAGGAGATACAGGAACTGTACTGACCACTCGACAATCAATTTGTTCTCGGCCAATTTCATATTTAGGCCTCTGCAGATACAATTTCCTGTAAAATATTATATTAGTTTACAATTGCTTCTGCTGACCATGAAATGGTGTTGCATTGTTAGAATGAAGTAGCGAAAGAAGGTGAGACTGGGAAGGTGTTTAAAGCAAATTTTCATGACCGCCATGGCAGGACAGTCCTAATATTGCGGCCAGGAATGCAGGTAATGTACAAGCAAGTTGATATCTTCAAAAACTTTTCTTTTGATATTTTTAATTCCTATTCCATTTTGCGAAATTCTTAAAATTGTTGCTCATATTTGCAGAACACAGCAGCACTAGAAAACCAGATGAAGCATTTGGTGTATCTAATCGAGAATGCCATTTTTAATCTGCCAGAAGGTCAAGAACAGATGGCCTGGTTAATTGATTACACTGGATGGTCTATAACCAATAATGTTCCTGTAAAATCTGCTCGCGAGACCATCAATATTTTGCAAAACCACTACCCTGAGAGACTCGCTGCAGCACTTTTGTACAATCCACCGCGACTTTTTGAAACATTTTGGAGGGTTTGTTTTTAGTCCTCTTTGTTTTTCTTACCTCCTCCCTGCTAGTTGAACAAACCTTGCTCATCTTTTTTTACTTTTCCAGATTGTCAAATACTTTATGGATCCCAAAACATTTCAAAAGGTCAAGTTTGTGTATCCAAAGAACAAGGATAGCACGGAACTGATGAAGTCATACTTCGACGTGGATAATCTTCCTACTGAGTTTGGAGGAACAGCGACACTGAATTATGATCACGAGGAGTTCTCAAGGCTAATGGCTCAAGATGATGTGAAGGCCGCCAAGTTTTGGGGTAAGGACAAACACCCCCCTGGTCCTGGTAGTTACTCTGCAGTAGAAGTTGCTCCAGAACCTTAAATCTCTTGCTCTACCAGCCACTGCCTGAGCTTAAATGATTGCTCCACTGACAAAGTTCAGTCTCTTATATGACGAACTAAGTTTAAATAAATAATGAGGAATGTAAGATCATGTTCTCAGACAATAGCTTATTTCAGATGGACTTTAATTGTAGGTTGTATTTTGATTTATGCAGAAATCAAAACGAACTAAAGTTTTAAGACTTCCTATTCCCCCCCTACCTCTTTAACAGTTTAATTTATTTCAAAAAGTTTGTTAGAAGTATGCAGATTTTACTCTTGACGCTTCGTGGTAGAGGTTGTTAGATTTGTGGTTGTTAAAATCTTGGCCTTCTTTAGTTTAAGTTGTGTCATGTCTTGTCTCAATCTTTCGTCTATAGTTGGGCAAACATTTCCAATACACTTCAACATCAACTATCTACATAATTTATTATATTGCACACCCCATATATTATCATTGCTTAAAAGGCACAAATACCAGGCTATAAGGTTCTCTCATATGAAAATCCTTCCTATTTTTTGTCAAAATAAATATTTACACATTAAATAACAATCTCAACATGATATAATATTACCTAAAAACATATCCATACAGCTTTAGCAACTGTTGCACTCCTCAGCACCAAAATGCAGCAAACAGATTACACATGAAAAAGAAAATGGTTAGCAACGTTGAAAATGTCTAAAATGTAGAATATATTGTTAAAACAAGTATCTCTCTATTGTTAGCCTTTATATGTATACTATGTAATTACATAAGGCGCCTTCTTAAGTTTCGTGTAGTACGGACTAATAAACCAACTCCAACTCCAACTCCTACACAAATGCCAAGGCCAATCCCAACACCAACTCGGACCCCAGCGTTGAACCAGGACATTTCTCCGTCTTCACCATCCATAAGTTCTGTTCGTCCCCAGTACATGCTGTGGTAGTCTTCTTCGCTTTCTGGTTTGTAGTTTCTGTTGTATTCTGTTACCTGTGAAACACAAAATGAGCTTCAGAAGCTGTGCAGTTTCCAGAACGTAATTACGCGTCTGAGAAGCTGTGGGATTCATCTAATTAATTGCACCTATTGAACTTACTTTGTGGTTCAAAATAAATAAGCACTAAAGAATTACTAAAACCAACCGCTGCCATGATAACATTTTTCAATCAAAACGACACAGAAAACTTAATAATCAGAAACTGTAGAGTGTAGATGAACTGCAACTAATTTTTGTCAACTTCAAAATTAAAGCAGCCCATAGGCAATACTTACGCATGAGCTGAAAATTTCAAACTTTGGATTTACTTTTAAGAAAGGTCGACTTGAGTTTGGAACAACATTGACGTATAACAAGCTAATATGCGTCATGTAATGGATTGGATATCCCAAAAGAAACAAATGTCATTAAGGTTGTCATATGGAGTGCAAAAAAATGTAAGAACAAAACTGGATGGCACTATTCAATCACACAACATCAGAGCAAGGAGTCAAGTGATATCATCAGAAGCAAAATTCATATATCATGGCATTTCTAAAGTTAATCATGAAAGATGGATAGCACGTGACGAATTCCCACTAAATTATCTAGATGAGAATATTCACACATGGGATGATAGATTGACGGCCTTAGATTTTTGCAGCTGACACTTCAATATTGTCCAACTGAGAGAATTGGGAGGAAATTTTCTCAAAAGAGCTACAAATGCTCGGTAGCAATGCAAAATTGACAAAAGATAGGTTACAATGGAAGAAAAAGATCCATACAGGTGATAACTACTAGTAGAGGATATGTTTTAGACTCGTTAGAGAACTTTTAATATTAATATTATTATTATAATTTCAATATATATTGGACATATTTCTCACTTTTATTTAATTTAATATGATGATGATATGAAATGAGCTCAAATGAAAAATTGAGGATTCATATAGCTAACGTTGACTTGTTTGGAACTGAATCGTAGTTGTTATTGTTGTATTCCATCTGACATTTAGTTTCAAGATAAATATGCATTCAGACCACCTACAAAAAAAATCCATCTAATTTATGGAGATTATGACAGAAGAATCTATTCTAATTAGCTCAAAGTAGACACCGGAATGGCCAAGTACTCTTGATGAGCTGAAATGGAATGAAAATGAGAATAAGATGGCAGCCCATCTAGTTGCCATCCTGATGATAACCTCCCATGCACGCCAATTTCTAGAAGGATAGGGACAATTTTCTTTTATCAGTAAAGAAAATCTAGAAGGATAGGGGCAATGCAAGAAGAAAGAATGAGAAATTATATATTAAACAATTACTTAAAAGTATGAGCTGCCCATACCCTCTGACATGTTTAGGATAAGATTCTATTTCCAGTGTCAGGTAGTTCTCCTTAAAGATGCGAACTTTTTGTAGCTCGCGACAAAAATAAATAAACATGTTTCATGGTATGAAACATTATGAAGCTAGATGCAATGGTAGAGTAACCATGACGAGTTGTCAGGGTAATGTTTTTACTGATTAGTCCCCACCCTGTCAATGGAATACCATTAATGTAGTCACCTTTGGTTAGAAGATATATATTTTGAAGGTGCATGTGCAATTAATAATAACAATTCCGAGGAAAGAGCTGTGTATAAGATATCATGCATTACTTGTTGATAGATCACCAACAAGGAAAAGAGACGTAAGCATTTGGGGCTTAAACGTATAAGAATTTTTTAAATACAATTCGCACAAGTGAAATTGTATTTAGTGTACCCCTGTTATCATTTGAAAAAGAAAAATTGTAGAAATGGTCAAGTCACTTTAGCTGATCATTTGTGCAGCCCTAACCTAAGTTGTTCGGATTCTCCAAAAATGTTGTCGCACCTGTGTCGGATCCTCCAAAAATACACTACTTTTGAAGGATCCGACACGCACCTAGTGATATTTTTGAAGAGTTCGAGCAACATAGGCCCTAACCATTTGGAAACTTTCAAAGACGACATGCCCCACTGTCTTTTTAAAAGTCTCTTTTCCCACTCCACTAAAATAACTTCAAATTCAGTTTGAATCAAAGAGGAAGACGGATCCCAAAACATTTTTAGGTCTCTCGAAAAATATCAGAAAGACACTAAATAAACTGAAGGCAATGATGTTGATTGTCTCATTCCACCTACTGGTTAACTATGTAAAGAGTTTGGCTGTAAGCATATGCCATGTCAACCATTTTGCATGTTTAAGATCTCGATTACATAAGAAAAAAAGGCCTGAGGAACAAATAATACCTGCAGATCATGTCCAGATGAGACTTCTTTATGCTGTTCAGATGTGTCATGCTCCGGAATGGAGTCTAACATACCCTTTCTATGGTGCTTCTTCCTGTGATTTAGCTGCAAAGTCTTAGTTAAGATGATAGGTGTACCAGCGAAGCAACCGGTAACATAGACTTCAATTGTCGGTGACAATGATTCAGAACCCACAATGTGTTTTCCCTTCAGAAATCCTGTGCCAGCACTCATAACTGATTCACAGTTCATGCTCCATCTCCTAAGACAGTTTTGAGAATCATTGATGTTGGCCATCTCCAAAGTCCCAGAGAGAAAAAGATCATCTTTATACGAAACCTCAAAGTTCACACTCCCAGTCAATCTTATACTATCTGTGCTCACAAATGTAGCTTCTTCAGCTTTCTTATCAACACGGTCCCTTCGAAGAAAGCAAGAGGCTCCTTCTGAGTACACAGAACATCTTTTACCATTTACTTCAAGCAGCGTATCGGGGCTTAGAGGGATATGGTTAAGCGTAAGACTTTCTGGGGTTGAATCATCGACCATAAAATTGCTGATTCTGATGTAAAAAACTCTACTATCAAACCAAGATAACGATAATTTCCCACAAGATTGGTAAGAGGGGTGCCTTATAATTTGAAGACCAGGATCAGCTGGTTTTCCATTGCTTAGAAACTCACGCGAATTCTCCATGTATCGTAGCTGCTTATCCCTCACTAAAATCCTTCACCATGTACTCATATAACAAGAACATGATCATAGAACCGTAAATCTGGCTCCCTCGTAGGCCTAGGAACCGTGTTTCAATTCAAATCCCTACTCAACACGGTGCCTTCACGAGTATCTTGATCTGGCTGACAACATACATCCATTCATTTACCAATCAGACAATCATATAGCACAAATAATTTGTAAAGAAAACAAACAGGAACCGTAACCGAAACCGAAAGTATAAATGGACATGAAGATTTTGCCAGGTACCACAAAAAACCAGAATTCCAGGAACAGAATACCTTGATACAAGGAAAAGAAAAGACAGAATCAAGGCTATAAAAAGAAAACTAGACTACCTTACAAAAAGGATTAAAAGGTAATTTATTCCAAACATGGAGGGGATCACACAAACAAGAAACATAAAATTCACAAAAAAAGAAAGCTTCATATGAATTACTCACACAATTTTATATTTTTAACAAAAAATTGCATCAAAACAACATTATCCACAAATTTATCATTAATCTTGTTTTAAACAAAAGAAAGGTGCAAACACATAATAATCAAAATCAAACACAACCCCACCTGCAGAACCATAGATTAGAAGTTTAAAAAGCAATAAAGATTGAATCTTTTTCTACTTTTTCACCTCTTTCACTACCAAAATTATGCTATAAAATTGCATCAGAACAATATAATCCACAAATTCATCACTAACTTGTTATTAAAAAAAAGAAAGGTGAAATCACAAAATAATCAAAATCAAACACAACCCCACCTGCAGAACCACAGATTAGAAGTCTAAAAGGTGATAAAGATTGAATCTTTTTCTACTTTTTCACCTCCTTCACTCCCACAATTATGCTATAAAATTGCAAGCCATCAAGAATAAATACCCCTAACTCACTTTCTTAATACAGACAAAAGGTGAAATCTTTTTCAACCTAATAAACTTACGAAGGTCAAATCTTGAATCCACAACCACAAGCTCACCTTCCCAAATTGGGCAAAATCATCTATCAAATCACTTTCAAAATTCCAATGAAGGAGCTTGCTCCCTTTGATTGCCTTTCTCCAAATCTTGTGGCCCAAAATAAAGTACAGTGATGCTGCTTTTTGGAGTCTTCCTCCCAACAAATCAGCTTTTCTTCTCTGTGTGTGTATGTATATAATATGTATATGTGTGTGTATATATATAGACTTTAAATAAATCAGAAAAAGTTTATTTGACAAAAAATATCCAATCAGTAAGTTCATACACAACAAAAATAACAAGAAAAGAAAAAATATTGACCACCAAAAGGATGTGGCCTCCTTTAATTTAAGATCTCGATATCGAGTTTAGATATGAATTTTTTTTAATAAGAAACATTTTTCTCCAATATGATCTTATAACATATGAATTTGAATTAATTAAGTTTTAATATAAATATTATACATAAATCGAAAATAAAAGAAAAAAAATATTAATGGAATTTTGAAGGGGTGTGACTCAGATGGATCTTGGATTATAATTGAACCTTATCTGATAAGGAGATTATTTTTACGAGGTCGGCATCTTTAATTTAATTGAAAGTGATATTTAGGTTTGAAGATGGTAGCTTTTGACCAACTTTGAACCTAGACCACATCTATTATTTTTCTTTTAATTGATGTTCGATTGGAGTTTAATTATTTCGAATTCGTATTATATAGGGCCTCATTCAAGAAAAGTATTTCCTATTAAAAAAAATCATACTTAAAATTCGAATTCGAAACCTTCATATCCACTACACCACTAAGGGAATTACTAAAAAAAAATCATACTTAAAATTCGAATTCAAAACCTCTAATTAAAAGTTAAGCAATCATATCCGCTACACTACTAAGCAGACCACATATACTGTCGATTTTTGAGTGTTTATTATTTAATTGAATTGAAGAAAAGGACAAACTTACTAACTTACGCTTAGTCAATTTTCTTGAAAAAAGTACTAGCTATTTAAATATGTAATGTTTACCTTATTTAAATTTTAAAAAATAGTTTATTTCGTGAAACCCCACTTATTACAGTAGCAAGCAATAAAGATACAAAGCTATTAATATGGGTTGTGATATAATGGTGAAATTGTTTCACCTTTAACTAGAAGTAATAGGCCTTTCAATACGCGAGTCATATTTAGTTGAGATTTTAATATAGTCAATGAATATCGGGCGGAAAATAAAAAAAATAAAAAGAAGCTATTTTTTGTGGTTGACAAGTGTTGATCCTTTATATTTATTAGAAACTACTTAATTACATAAATATTCTTATCATATTTACTGATTCTCCCTATAGTTTGAAATAATTACATTTCATCTCACTAATTAATAATTTCATACTAGTTTTCAAGTTAGATATACCTAGATAGATTTTTTTTTTTGCTACAAGATACACTGAAATAAGGAGAGAGGCGAGTAAGATTTGTTTAAGTATCTCAAATGTATGCGAAACACACCAGATACATGTATCTGGTGTGATTCACATGTATCTAGGATACCATATATGCAAGTGGGATATGAGACTGGCGAGCGAAATTTGTCTATGTATCCCAAATACATGTGAATCCACCTGGATGTAGTATCTACAACGAATTACACCTGATTTTGACCCAATGTATTCCATAGATACATGTATCTTGAAGTATTTAGACACACCAAAATCTGATAAAATTTGTAATATTATAAACTAACGTATATCTAAATAATTAGCTTTCAAACTAACAAAATTTCCGTAAGTCATAGAGACATGAAGGGGCAAGTGTTGGATCAATTTATTGGACATTAGCTCGAAAGTTAGATGACAAAGCCCAGCTACGTTACTTACTTTAGTGGGCTACTAGCTGATGGGCTAAATGGTTAATATTTCGAATCTGTTTTTCCATAATGGGATAAAGTAGGGGTTTAATAGCTAAATGGGCTAAATTCCGTTGGGTCATAATTAACTGAGCTCCCGACACATTGCGTCCCAATTTCGGATACATTCCTCAACGTCATGATGCATCATGTCTCGGTTTCGAATACATCATTCAACGTCTCGATACATTGGATTGTGTATTAATGACCAGCTCAAACTTAAACGGGTTAGATATTTATTTTTGTCACTCTTAAACTTAAACCAACCCTCGATCTCCAACTAGGGATGTGCATCTATCGGGTAAAATCAATAACCCGATTCGAAAAAATGTTATTAATTTATTGGTACGGAACTATTGATTTAACAATTTTGTAAGATTGATAATTTATGGGGTAATTTTAAAATAAATAAATATATTATTTTATTGTTTATAAATCCAAACTCTAAGGCTGAAAAATTCATTGGTCATACATTGCCTAGTGTCAATCTCATCACTAATTCTTGTGGTGGGCCAATAGGCTATCAATGTATCCAAAATGTCAAATAATTGTTTTCTTTGTAATATTTTTAATGGTAAGAATTTGTATAACAATAAAAATACATGTAATTTTATAAGCGAGTGGGTGTTTAAAAGAAAAAAATATAATATGTGCAAATTTTATTTTTATCCTTATAAAACAGATAAATTATTTCTGACTTGTTATAGCTATACCAACTTAGAAATGAAAAGTACAATTTCTTTATAATGACGTTATCTGTCTGAATATTAATAACGTTATAGTAAACTAATGTCATAAAAACATTTTACACATATACTTTAGGGTAAAAAACTCAAATATGAATTCACAAATTCGAAAACAAATACAAATTAGGAATCATTTGATAGCTGATTAAAATATAAGTTATTAATACTTACGTAATTCTAACCGAGTGAATTTGTAATGATGATATATGTCTTTTCATCTAATAATTATGTATTTGCTATTGGTTTTGCTTTGTTCTCCCACTTGCTTAATGGTACTATTTTTAAATTAAGAAAAAATCTTTTTTTTTGTCCCATTGATATTTCACATGTATATATAAACTAAAAATAGGCTCCTCTATCGAGACTCAACTTGCCACTAAATGCTAATGAAACAAAGCAAGCAATATGCATGCACACACCAGTACATAAATGAATTATTGCTCTTAAGTTTTTCAACTAAAGAGTTTATTGGTTTGGTAAATTGACTCGGATCGACAGATTTAAAATTTAAATTTTATAAATTATTTTATTAAATTTATCATATTTTTAAAATTATAAATTTGAGTCCAAAAAAATTTGATGTGACATCATGATATTACCATTTATCATCTGCCTATACTTTTAATATGTTGTAATATTGTTCATTTTGCGTTAAGTCAAACATAATCTTCACCCACCCCACGTCATTCCAACATCTTATATGTGTTTTTCTTTGTTATTAATATGAAATTTTGTTCACACACGCCTGATTAATCATCTCTCTCTCACTAAATTTCACGTGTCCATCCTCAAAGATTTTTCTAATTTAAAGTATTTATGATCTCTAAAGCCCACAATTTTTTTGCACATGTGTTTTCAAGTTATGAGTAAAACCGGTTCAACCTAAATATGAGCAGGAGATTAAATCCAGTCCTGTCATTATTTTGTCATTTTCATATTTATCTCGTCAAACTAATAATTTTGATATTAATCGTTGGACTAAAACAATTCAACAAACTTAACATTTTGTGATATATACTTAGGGGCAACCTTGCAATTTTTTATTAGATTTTTAAAATATTTTATACCATATCATGTTTATATCAAGTCAATAGACATATAACACATATTAAAATACAAAACTATAGTACTTAAATATGATTAATATACATTTTTATCTCATTAAATTATTTAATTATTATAAATTTATAATTAATAAAAAATACTATCTAATACAAATAAATATTTAACATAAGACCCATTTTAAACCAATTTCTTATTTTTCAAAAAATAAAATATCAAAACCCCACATGCGTCAAAGGCGACAGAAATGGTCAGACTGTGACACTGATCACTAAAAATACCCCACACCTTCACACTTTTTTTTATAAAAAAATTATTATGTGTCTCAAATTATTAATTTAATTAATTCAAATTTACATAATAATTTTATTTATTAAACTAGGGAAAATGGTTTGATATACCTCTCAACTTTGTCATTTGGAGCTGATATTCCCTCGTTATGAAAGTGGCTCACATATACCCTTACTGTTATACAAACGGCTCACATATACCCCTATCATTACAAAATGAGCTCACATATACCCTTCATTTAACGGAAGTGAAAAAATTAGTTTTAAATTTATATTTATGACTTTTGATTATTTTTTTAAAACTCATTTAGGGGCATATATGATTTTTCTAGCAAGTTTCAAGGTATGTTATAATTTTTTTCGGATATAAATTATTTTTTGACTTCTTGATTATCATTATTTGAGTTTCTTATTCTTATTTTATTTTTTTCTTTCATTTCTTAGTGTAAAGAAAAAAAATTAAAACTATTTTTTTGTTGCTATATTATAATTTAAAATTATTATTTTTGGATATATTGTAATTTATTTTTTGTATTTGAAGAAAAAAATTGGGTCATCTATAATAAATTTTACAAGAATATTAGTGAAACTTAAATAAATTTGACCATCAAAATAATAAATCTAAATTAGTCATTGAAACAAAAAAAAA
>JAJONZ010019218.1:0-15669 GCA_029582445.1 Solanum paucissectum | reverse complement strand
AGGTCCCAGTACCAGTTACCAGCGGTGATTAGTTCCAGCCTTCTTTTGCAGCTGTGATTCGGAGACGAGGGCGAGCACTTGGCATTTTAGGGTTTGTTCTGTCTCCTTCTTTTGTTTTAGCTAGTCTTGTTGCCTTTGAGACACGCTCTGTTGTGGTCCACTTTTGGGACTTGTACTCTTTATTAGATAGCTCTGTACTAGTGACTTCCAGGTTCTGGGAGGGATTGCTGTATATATTTATTTTGGGTTGCTTCCGGCTTGTTATCCTTGTTTAGATTATTGTTTTCGCTAGTTTCTGCCTTTTTGCTCATTGCTTGATGTTCTGGGTTACGGGTTGGCTTACCTACTGGTAGGGTATAGTAGGTGCCATCATGACTCGAGAAATCGGGTCGTGACAAATCTCCTATTGGAAGTAAAATTATTCTTCCATTCTCCTTTTACCAATAACGGAGATATGAATTGATAAGTTTATTCAATTCGATCTGAAGCACCCATTTTCCTTTTGTAGAAAAAATTAACCATCAAAACCAATAGAAAAAAGCGGCTAAAATAAAAATGACTTTGCTGAGATTAAGATTGAAAATTAGATTGAGTTTAAGGAATTTTATTACTTTATATATATATATATATATATATATATATAAATATTTTATTTTGTGTAGTTTCTATGAATGAGCATTGTATGTTGATGCCGTGCCAATTGTTAGCAAGTGTTTTGAACCAAAAGATACTTGTAAAATGCCAAAATCATAATAAATAGTAAATTAGTAATCTATTGTAAATTTTCATATAAAGAAATAATTCAATTATGTAAAGTTTTGTGCCTTACAATTATTATTCATCTTAATATTTCAATCATGAATGCAGGTTGCACCAAAAACAATTTACAAATAACCTACCTCATAGTGTACTTTAATTGTACAACTTAAATAATACGGAAGAGGATCAAATCTACCCTTCAACTATTCAAAATCTATTAAATATACCCTTAACTATCTCTCGGCTCAAAAGTACCCTTTCCATCTTACTATTGGACCAGCCTTACCCTTCTATTTAACATTAGAGCTTGTGGCATCCCATTTGTGTATTAATACGCCACATACACCTCCACATGTGCCAGCCCACCCCCACCCACCTCCACATAGCCGTTCTAAGAGCGCTAATTTCACCCGTAAGTCAAAAATCAAAAGGATGACATACATAATAGACATAGATAATAATTAACATGAATAGGAACTTGATAATAATTTTTTAACATAGTGAACACAAATAATGACTCCTAGGCATAACAATTTTAATAAATCTCAAAAGAAATGATTCAAACTGAATCTCATCACCATACAAAATAATAGACAACAACATTTATGTACAGGCCACAAAAAATATGTGATTTCTTATGTAGAAGAACAGGATATGAATAAAATAAATGTGTTCAAATGATTAAAGAAACGAATCATCAATAGTAAGACTAGTGTTCACAAATAATGAGTGAGAAACAAAATCAATAGAGACATACTGCATATGTATGCTCACCATATCCAGAAGTCGAAATAAAAGAAAGATAGAAATATATTCATACTTCATAGCAGGTACCAAAACATGAATATAAAACATTAAAATTTCAAACACAAAGGAAAAGATAATAACTGACCTTGTGTTGGGCAGTGAACTGAGGTGCTTCAATCGTAGGTCTATTCTCAAACTCGAACGATAAGATTAGAAAGTTCAAATCCAAAAATAGCAACAGAAGGATAAATAAAAAGAGTTTAAGAGTGGGATGAGGTCGCTTCAAAACTTTTTGGGAAAAACAGTGGCTAAAAATCTTGTTCAAATGTACTCTAAATACAAGTATTTAAAGGGCGAAGTCAGAGTTCTTGAGCGGGAAATAAAATTTCAAATTTTGAAATTGTCTTCCAATTCTAACGTTTGAAGCTTTTAGGACAGATTTTGCAAAACTAACGTGATTGACTAGCACGAAAAAGGAGTACCTAACCTCTGTCCATGGTTGACACAAAACTTGTTATTTTTCTGAAAATGATTGGAAAGAAAGGAGACAGGCTGCGCTGCTAAAAACTCTTGAACCCTATTTTTTTCTCTAGAAAGAATGAAGAGAATGGGTAATTAGGCAAGATTGGGTCAAGTTACTTTGAAAGATTTGGCTTAGTTATTTCGGATAGATAATGGGCAATTGTGAGCTGATATAATTGATAATTTGGGCTTCAAATTTGTGAAGAAAAGATGGATATCTAATATTATAACTAATGCAATATATAATTTGTATGAATAAATTATATTATTAATATTATAACTTCTCTCTAATAATTTAGCATAAATATAGATACAAAATATTGACTTATAACCAATTTAACAAGTAAGAAACTTAAAATAAGACAACGATAATAGAAATTAATAAAAATAATAATAATAATAGTAATAGTAGTAATACTATCAAGTCGTAATAATAATGATAATAATAGGAAATAACGGTAGAATAATTTATTAACTAAGAACTCAAAAAATGTAATTTGATGAAAGGGGGATCAAAATTGGGTGTCAATAGCTTGTCCCTCTTTAAGAAAAGACAATGTAAGAGTTTTTGGATAAAGAAGTTGACATAGTAGCCAATTTTGTCCCGACCAACAAATAAGACAAGATTTTCCCAGTGTTGAACTATGACGTTACTGGGTATTATGATCTAAGAGAGTGTTTGAGAGTGGAGCCGAGCAGAGTTCGAGGTAGACCTTTGACCTTTGGTGGAAAGTTGAACTTTCTTAATAAATTACCCCAGTTCACTGCTTATATAAATTTCCACATTGCATTGTGTCTCTCGTTGCTGCGTGTGGATTATTCTTTATGCCAAATCTTGACAAAATTATTAGGAAATAATATAAAGATAGAAACATAAATAAATATCTTATGAAAAATATCATAAGGAAGATGTGTCCATTATGAAACAATGTTCCAGACGCAACTAATTGAATATATTGCATTCGTTTAATCTTAAATAACTGCTTCAAATATGGGCCCTCGAAGTCTCGTTAGTAAACGTAATATATATATATAAAACTAATCTTTTTCAAGAAATTTAAATTGCATGCAGTGCATATAAGTATATTTTAAAAATAAATAAATAATTAAGACATTGTGAAATATCTCATTAGAAACATATAAGCTTTTCAAAGAATTAAAAGATAGCATGCATTGCTCATATGTATAAAATAAATAATTAATGCATTGCGAGATGTCTCATTAGGGAAAAATAAGCTTTTCAAGAAACTTAAAAGATAGCATGTAGTGCTTACATGTATAAAATAAGTAATTAAGGCATTGCGAGATGTCTCTAATGTCTCATTAGAGACAAATCAACTTTTAAGAAATTTAAAAGATAGCATACAATGCATATGTATATTTTAAATATAAATAAATAACTAAAGCATTGTGAGATTTCTCATTAGAGACAAATGAGATTAAAATGTCTTATTAGAGGGCACACTAACCCAAAACGTCTTATTTGAAGGCGGACAAACCTGATATATTCAATTTTACGGTGAATGAGCCCAATGCATTCTATTTCAGGGTGGAAGGACCCAATGTATCCTATTTGAGGGTGGATAACCCAAATGTGTCCCATTTGAGGGTGGACAAACTCAATATATCCTATTTGAGGATGGATAAACCCTATATGTCCCATTTTATAGTATACTAACCCGATATATCCTATTAGAGGGTGGAAGAACCCAATATATCATATTTTAGTGTCACACCCCGAAGCTACCCCCCAGGACGCGGACACGGGACCTAGGATCACGAGTGACCCCAAGCTAACCCTACTCGCATATCATAAGCATACTTAAAGATTTACTGAAATAGATATAATGTGCGGAAGCTAGAAACATATCATAAAATGAAATGATGGGGAATACCCATTAATATATGAATAAATAATTTATGAGTTTAATGACAACTGAAATATTAAACTTCAAAGCTCAAACTGAATCTAACTATGTTTGAAATAAAGCCTCTAACTAACTAAAAATGTTGGGACATGCCCCAGTTAGATCTAGCAAAAACTAAAACTAAGGACTGAAGGGAAAAGAAATAATCATGTCAATCGTCCTCGAAGAATGAGGACTCACCACTAATGTTGCTGAACTGGAGATCGGAAACCGATCTATGCGTGATTTGAATGCTAAGGACCTGAACCTACATCACGAGAAGATGTAGCGTAGAGTATGTGTCAGTACTTGAAAGGTACTGAGCATGCATGATAGAATAAAGTTGAACAATATGCATAACTGAACAAATGGTATAAGATAAGCATGATACTATACTGAAAAATACTGAACATGAACTAACTAAATGCAATGACCAAGTTTATAACATGCTGAAACTGAATACTGAACTGTAACTAATAACATGGTCAATGCACTAGAATCTGACTGTGGGAACTACTAATAACCGACATAAAACCACATGAGCTAAATGTGGAGTCCGATATATACGCCCCATCGAGAGGACCCAATATACCCTGCCAGAGGTATAGAGGCATGACTAGTGTGATCACTAAAATGATGCCCACAGAGGGGACTTATAACCTACGGGGGCACGTAGTTCTGGGACTTGAGGGTGACTTGACCCTAGTCCACTCGGTATTAAGCCTACTCCCAATTGATTATGTAGTTAATAATTTATGACTGAATTTTTGTAATACTGGATAGCTCAAAATACTGACATGCTAACTGAAAATGCAACATTAGTGTACTAATAATGAAACATTTGAATCAGAGGCATGTATATCTGAAATAACTGACCTAGCATGTGTAATTCATGAACCAAAAGAACTACATAACTAGGGTTCTGATTTTATGAAGAAATCTACGTAAAAGAGTACTAAAATCATGATAATCTGATTAGGAACATTAAAGTAACTAATTCATAATAATCTGCTGAAATTCTAGAAACCTTAATAATATGAAGGGAATCAAGAATCTGACTGAATTCTAGGGACCTAATGGGTGAAAATAACCAACTAGTGAAATCCCACATACCTGGTGACGAATTTCACGGAGAAATCTTTTGATTTTGGGGCTAGAATTGACGGGAACTCGTTGCGTTCTTGAACTAGGGATGCTCGACTTTCCCTTTTTACTCTAATTTTCACTTGATTTTAGTGAATAATTGATTAGGTTAGGTTCTAGTTAGTTTACTAGGCTAAAACTTACTAAAACTACGTAGTTTAGGGGTTAAACGGCGTAGTGTAGGGAATAATTGAGTAAGTTATGCCTATTGGAAGTTAGCCTGTTGGATTAAGGCAATGTCCAATCCGGATTTTTAAAGGGTGTTTTGCTCTTTTCCTTGCCCTATTATTTTAGTCCATTTTTAGGATTTTAATATGGGTCAAATCATATTTAGTTAGTTTTAGAAAAATTGGAATTTACGCTAGGGCTTGGAGAAAGGAGAAAAGCGGAGAAAGAAGAAGAAAGGGCAAGATTCGTTTAAGATTCGTCGAGATTAGCTTGTGGTTTTCGTCGGGGGTGATCCCTACAAGGTAAGTGAGATCACAGAGTGTTGGGTTAGTTCACCCACGTGCTAAGCATGTTTAATTCAGCGTATTTTCGTCCTAAAAAGATTGAGAAATTGATCTTATGATAGTTGTTCTTGAATTGATTTCGTTCTTGAATATGAGTTGGGATTAAGGAGTTTCTTGATGATTAAGTGTTGTTTATTTGAGTTATTTGGGTTAGATTTTATGTATATGATTTGGGTACAAGAATCTAAAGTGAATTTGGGAAAAAGAATTAGATTAAAACGATTTAGGATCAGAAAACAAATTGAAAAATTCATCATACTCACTTGGGGAGGGCAAGGCGTGGCGCACCCCATCTGCGCCAGAGGGTCTGGGGCAATGCGCTCAAAGTGAGCCCCAGTAAGTTGGGGCCTGGCGCGGCGCTCCTCGAACGCGCCCTGATCGATGGATTTCACCCAATTTTTGTCATTCAGTTTGTTTAAGCCTTTCTAAAGTGTATTAACACTTCTTATTGATTCTAACTACTCTAAATGACTTCTAAACATCTATAAATCATCTAGAAACATGATTTACAACCTTGAATCCATAAATTCAAATTCAAGGAAAGTCAAGGGCCAAGTATGGAAGTTCTCAGAGTCTTTTTAAGAAGTCTTTTACAAAAGTTTTAACTTTGTTTTAAGACTTAAGTTTTGAGTTCAATAAAGAGTAAAGTTGAAGTTCTTTTTCTTCAAAAAGTATATGGGGACTAAGTATTCCCAAAGAGATTTAAAATATTTTCACATTTAAATAAAAATGGAAATTGAGATATCCAAAGAGCCTTCGGGCTAGTTTTCAGAAAAGAGTAATCGCTTTCTAAATAAAGCAAGAGGGGAAACTTTGATTTCTAAGATAGCCTTTGAGCTAAGATTTTGAGCACTAATCTCAAATCACAGAAAGAAGTATGTTTTTTAAAATATAAGGAGCTAGTATATTTTGGGAGTAGTATTGAGCACTGATATGGGGGATGGTTTAGAAAACCCCGAGCCGCCATAAACCATGTAGCCATCATGGGTAGAAAAAGGTCATACTTTTTAGATGAATCCTTTTCGCATAGACTAGTGGATCCACTTAGTAGTTCAGGTCCTATACCTTTGGCCGGGTATAGGATGTGTTGGCAGCGTGAGGTAGATCGTTGTATCATCACTATAACTCTTAAGTGATGGTTGTCGGTTAGAGAAACTCCCACAACAATAATTGCATGGTTCCTCAAGGGGTTCTGCTTAGTATGAATGGTATGAGACTTCATTCATGCATTGCACAAGTAGACTTTTAGAGGGAGCATGGTATGCCTTTTATGCTATTATGATTTTGAGTTGACATCATGTTTTAAACAGTTTTCCTTTTTCTTTATATTGCACTTGTTTTAAACTTCTTTATAATGAAATGAGTTCAGTTAAGTATTCATGAGTTGAGAAGAGCCAGGCCAAGGGTTCACTTGGGGACCAGCAATGGTCTTCGAGTGTTGGTCTCGCCCAGGGTGTAAGCTCGGGGCGTGACAAACTTGGTATTAGAGCCCAGAGTTCAAGAGTCCTAGGGAGTCTATGAAGTCGTGTATGTAGAGTCTTAGTTATCAGTGTGAAGCGCGCCACATCTATAATTAGGATGCGACAACATTTAGAAAATTTCTCACTTCTTTATTACTCATTTCATGCGTTAGAGTTTGATCTCTAAAAAGTTTCCCTCTAATTCGTGCTTGCACATGTTTCCAGATAATCATGCCTCCATGAAGAGCAGTCAGAGGTCATCCTGCTAGGAGAAATGTCGAGGAACAAGGGGTACCTAAAGCACTAAAAGTGCAACCCCAATGAGAGGTCACCAAGGCTGAATTTCGTGAAGTTATCTGGATGTTAAGTCAAGTTGCGACGTATCAAGTTGGACAGAGAGATAATCGATAGGAAGTGGCTGATACTTCAAGGATCCATGACCTTTTGAGGATGAACCCACCAAGATTCACAGGTTCAAGTGTCACCGAGGATCTAGAGAACTTCATTGAGGAGTTGAAAAGGTTATTTGATATGATGCATGTGGCTGATGAGAAGAGGGTGGAACTAGTTGCATACCAAATGAAGGGTGTCGCTAGAATCTGGTTCGACCAATGGAAAAAGAATAGGGTTAAGGATGCGCCAATAGTGAGTTGGGTTGTGTTTGAGAGTGCTCTCATGGGGCGTTTCTTTCCCCATGAGTTTCGAGAGGCAAAGATAAGAGAGTTTCTCACCCTTAATCCGGAGTCTATGAGTGTTCATGAGTATAGTCTAAAGTTCACACAACTTTCCCGCTATGCTCCGGAGATGGTTGCTAACATAAGGAGCAGGATGTGTTTATTTGTTGTTGGGTTGTTTCGTCAGTCAAGCAAGGAAGGCAAGACAGCTATGCTGATAGGGGATATGGACCTAGAAAGGCTTATGATCCATGTACAACAAGTTGAGGAGGATAAACTGAAGGATAGAGAAGAGTTTAAGAATAAGAGAGCTAATACATCAGGAAATGAGTTCGGGCAGCAAAAGAGTAATGCCAACTGGACGTCTTTCCAACAGAAACAGAAGGGACCTGCTCCATCATCTACAAGTGCACCTACACCTAAGAAAAAAAGTGAGTACTATAGTCAGAATTCCAGAGCTAAGCCTGCCTATTCTCAGGGTAGTATGGATCAAAGGGGTAGTAAACCTTCTGCCTGCACTAAGTGTGTAAGGAACCACCCAGGTATTTGTCGTGAGGGCTCTACTGGTTGTTTCAAGTGTGGTCAGAGTGGTCATTTTATATGTGAGTGTCTTAAGAACATGCAAGGTAATGGTAATAAGAGCAATAGGGCCCAGCCTTCTTCAGTTTCTCCACCAGACAGAACTACACCTCGAGGAGCTACTTCAGATACTGGCGGAGGAAAAAACCGTTTTTATGCTATCAATAATCACCGAGAGCAAGAGGATTCGCCAGATGTTGTCACTGGTATGATCCAAGTCTTTGACTTTACTGTTTATGCTTTGCTAGACCTAGGGGCGAATTTATCTTTTGTAACTCCTTAGGATGTTTTGAATTTTAATGTTCTTCCTGAGAGACTTTATGAACCGTTCTGTGTTTCTACATCTGTTCGGGAGTCTATTCTAGCAGAAAGAGTCTATCGTGATTGTCCCATTTACATCAATCACAAAGACACCATGGCCGATTTTAATTGAGTTAGACATGGTAGTTTAATTGTCATTCTAGGTATGGACTGGCTTCATGTCGGTTATGCATCAATATATTGTAGAACTTGAGTTGTCAAGTTTCAGATTCCTAATGAGCCAGTCATAGAGTGGAGTTGTAGTTCAACAGTGCCTAAGGGTCGTTTCATTTCATACCTTAAGGTGAGAAAGTTAATTTCTAAGGGGTGTGTCTATCACTTAGTCCGAGTTAATGACTCTAGTGTTGAGATACCTCCCATTTAGTCAGTTCCAGTAGTAAAAGAGTTTCTAGAAGTCTTTCCTGATGATCTACTCGGAGTCCCTCCTGAGAGAGGAATAGACTTCGGCATAGATATCATTCCAGATACTCGTCATATCTTTATTCTGCCATATAGAATGGCACCAACAGAGTTGAAAGAGCTTAAAAAGCAGTTGAAAGACCTTTTAGAGAAAGGGTTTATTCGACCAAATGTCTCACCTTGGGGCGCTCCGATCTTGTTTGGGAGAAAAAAAGATGGTTCCCTTAGGATATGTATAGATTACCGTCAATTGAACAAGTTATCATCAAGAACAAGTATCTTATTCCAAGGATTGATGATCTTTTCGATCAACTTCAGGGTGCTTCGTGTTTCTCGAAGATAGACCTCAGATCAGGTTACCATTAGTTGAAAGTAAGGGAATGTGATATCCCAAAGACAACATTCAGGACCCATTATGGTCATTATGAGTTTCTGGTCATGTAATTTGGTTTAACTAATGCACCTGCAGCGTTCATGGATCTTATGAATAGAGTCTTCAAACCTTACTTAGATATGTTTGTTATCGTCTTCAATAATGATGTACTAATCTATTCATGAAATGAAGAAGATCATGCTAGCCATCTCAGAATAGTACTTCAGACTTTGAAAGCTAAGGAGTTGTATGCCAAGTTCTCTAAGTATGAGTTTTGGCTTGAGTCTGTGGCATTTTTGGGCCACATAGTTTCTGGTGATGGAATTAGAGTTGATACTCAAAAGATAGAGGCAATGCAGAATTAGCCTAGACACACATCTCTGACTGATATTAGGAGTTTCTTGGTTTTGGATGGCTATTATAGAAGGTTTGTAGAAGGGTTCTCATCCATTTCATCTCCTTTGACCAAGTTGACTCTGAAAACAGTGAAATTTGAATGGTCTGAAGCTTGTAAGAAAAGCTTTCAGGAATTGAAGAAGAGGTTGACTACTGCCCCAGTTTTGACCTTACCAAAAGGTACTCAAGGTTTTGTGGTGTATTGTGATGCATCTAGAGTTGGTTTGGGCTGTGTATTAATGTAGAATGATAAAGTTATAGCTTATGCCTCCAGACATTTAAAAGTTCATGAAAAGAATTACCCAACCCAAGACTTAGAGTTGGCTGCTGTAGTATTTGCCTTAAATATATGGCGTCATTATGTGTATGGTGTTCATGTTGATGTATTCAATGATCACAAGAGTCTTCAATATGTGTTCACTCAGAAAGAGCTTAATCTCAGGCAAAGAAGGTTGTCTATGGGTAGTACCGCCCATTTTGAGGAAGGTAAGAAGGAGTTAGCACAATAGGTGCATAGACTTGCACGATTAGGAGTTCGATTAATGGAATCCACAGAAGGAGGAGTACTGGTGATGAATGGGTCTGAATCATCATTAGTGTCAGAAATAAAAGGCGAGAAACACCAAGATCCTATCTTGCTTGAATTAAAGACAAATGTTCATAAGCAAAAAGTGATGGCTTTTGAACAAGGGGGAGATGGTGTATTGAGATATCAAGGTAGGTTGTGTGTACCAATGGTAGATGATTGAGTTACTTGAAAGTTTCACCCATGAAGGGTGTTATGAGATTTGGTAAGAAGGGGAAGCTCAGTCCCCAGTATATTGGTCCTTACAGAATATCCAAGAGGATTGGCAATGTAGCTTATGAGTTAGAGCTACCACCAGAGTTAGCAACAGTCCATCTGGTGTTCCACATCTCCATGTTGAATAAGTGCATGGGAGATACTTCACTTATCATATCAACTGAGGATATTGGTATCAAGGATAGCTTATCTTATGAGGAGGTTCCGGTTGAGATTCTAGATCGCCAAGTTCGTAAGTTGAGGACTAAGGAAGTAGCATCAAGTCAAAGTTCTCTGGAGGAATCAGTTTGGAGAGAAGATACTTGAGAATATAAAGAGGATAGGAAGAAGAGATACCCACCTCTCTTCGAAGCCGGAGAAGTTCCAAATTAAGGTACTAATCCTTTTCTTGGCATTGATATTAAGTTGGCATGTTGAAATTCTGTGGTGCTTGTTGGGTGTTTAAACCGTATGTTTGATATGACACCCTTAGCCTAGTAAGATTAATCTCATTCGAGGAAGAATGTTTCCAAGGGGGATATATTGTAACATCTTGCAATTTGAAATAACTAGGAAGAAGCTTATAATTGGGAATAGTCATTTTTGGAAATAATGACAAATCTGGAAATTTGTTTAAGTTAGAAAAAGTTGAGTTTTGGTCAACTTCAAACGGCCATAACTCCTATATTAGGGTGAGTTAGTTGTAGTTCTAGGTATGGTTGGAAATCTCTTGGAATGATCTTTCCAACGCCGCGAAGTTTGCGCGATTCCGAGTTCGTATGAGTAAGTTATTCCCTTTGGAAGTTGGGTTGTTGGATTAAGGCAATGTCCAATCCGGATTTTTAAAGGGTGTTTTGGTCTTTTCCTTGCCCTATTATTTTAGTCCATTTTTAGGAGTTTAATATGGTTCAAATCAGATTTAGTCAGTTTTAGAATAATTGGAATTTACGCTAGGGCTTGGAGAAAGGAGAAAAAAGGAGAAAGAAGAAGAAAGGGCAAGATTCGTTCAAGATTCGTCGAGATTAGCTTATGGTTTTCGTCGGGGGTGATCCCTACAAGGTATGTGATATCACAGAGCGTTGGGTTAGTTCACCCATGCGCCAACCATGTTTAATTCAACGTATTTTCATCCTAAAAAGATTGAGAAATTGATGTTATGATAGTTGTCTTGAATTGATTTCGTTCTTGAATGTGAGTTGGGATTAAGGAGTTTCTTGATGATTAAGTGTTGTTTCCTTGAGTTATTTGGGTTAGATTTTGTGTATATGATTTGGGTACATGAATCTAAAGTGAATTTGGGAAAAAGAATCAGATTAAAACGATTTAGGATCAGAAAACAAATTGAAAAATTCATCATACTAACCTGGGGAGGGCCAGGTGTGGCGCACCCCCTCTGCGCCAGAGGATCTAGGGTAGCGCGCCTGCAGTGAGCCCAAAGTGAGCCCCAGTAAGTTGGGGCCCGGCGCGGCGATCCCCAAACGCGCCCAGATTGGCGTTTTCACCCAGTTTTTGTCATTCAGTCTACTTAAGCCTTTCTAAAGTGTATTAACACTTCCTATTGATTCTAACTACTCTAAATGACTTCTAAACAGCTATAAATCATCTAAAAACATGATTTACAACCTTGAATCCATAAATTCAAATTCAAGGAAAGTCAAGGGCCAAGTCTAGGAAGTTATCAGAATCTTTTACAAACGTTTTAACTTTATTTTAAGAATTAAGTTTTGAGTTCAGTAAAGAGTAAATTTGAAGTTCTTTTCTTCAAAAAGTATATGGGGACTAAGTATTCCCAAAGAGATTTAAAATGTTTTCACATTTAAATAAGAACGGAAACTGAGATTTCCAAAGAGCCTTCGGGCTAGTTTTCAGAAAAGAGTAATCACTTTCTAAATAAAGCAAGAGGGGGAACTTTGATTTCTAAGATAGCCTTTGAGCTAAGTTTTTGAGCACTAATCTCAAATCAAAGAAAGAAGTATGTTTTTAAAATATAAAAAGCTAGTATATTTTGGGAGTAGTATTGAGCACCGATATGTGGAAGGGTTCAGAAAACCCCGAGCCAGCATAAACCATGTATCCATCATGGGTATAAAAGGGTAATACTTTTTAGATGAATCTTTTTTGCATAGACTAGTGGATTCATTTAGTAGTTCAGGTCCTATACCTTTGGCCGGGTATAGGATGCGTTGACAACGTGGGGTAGATCGATGTATCATTAAACGCATATTGCCGACATTCTATTCAAATGTAGGGTTTGGAGATTCAGTGCTACTCTTGGAGATAGGTTTTTAGAAGTTGCAAGGAGTTTAGGATATTGGTGAGTCCTGATAGCTTCGAGGACAACACCCACATTTCCTTTATGTCATTTCTTTATGTTTTGAGACTATTGTATGGGTTGTGTCCCAAGATTTTATTCTAAAAGTTGTATTAGAGGGTTTGATACAAAGTATAGAAAGACTTCCGCTTGATTTTATGAAAATGACTTCAATTGTAAAAGTTTTAAATTTTCCTGTATTTTCTATTATCCTATGTTCGGATATGCTAAGGGCTTGTATGAGACCCCTTCAGGGTCAAGTACACCATGTTACTTCTAGGGGGTACCCCTGGGTCGTAACAAACTTGGTTATTAGAGCAAAAGGTTTAGAATGGTTTTAGGATTGTCTCAATCCGCATTTAGTAGAGTCTTGTCCATAAATGTGAAGTGCGCCACATTTATGAATAGGGGGTGATTGGATGTTTAGTAAATCTCACTTCTTCATTCTCTAAGTCGTGCCATAGAGTTTGGTATTGATAGGACCTTCTTCTAATCTGTACCCGTTGATTTTCAGGGTATGGCTAATACAAGGGCAAATGCTAGGAGAGAAGATGAAGACAATATGGAGCAAGAGGTTCCTCACCAAGTGCCATATCAAGTTCCTCCTCAAGCTCCTCTTGATCCTCCGGCTATGACTAATGTAGAGATTAAGTCGGCTTTTCTAACTTTGACCCGAGCCATGACGGATCAAGCTCAAGCCGTAACCACTCAAGCACAAGCTATGACGGCCCAAGCTAATAGAGAGGGGTAGCTCCGGCAAACCCAATAAGGGGGATGGCTTCTTCTAGGATGAGGGAGTTCTTGAGGATGAACCCTTTAGAGTTCTATAGCTCCAAAGTGGAGGAAGATCCTCAAGGTTTTGTAGATGAGGTGTATAAGGTGCTTGCTATCATAGTATTAACTTCGGTAGAGAAAGAGAAGTTGGCCTCTTATCAATTGAGGGATGTAGCACACATTTGGTATGAGCAATGGAAAGATAGTAGACCAGTAGAAGAGGGGCCAATACAGTGGGAAGGGTTTAAAGAGGCATTCCTTTATAGGTTCTTTCCCCTAGAGTTGTGGGAACTAAATATGCAAGAGTTTATAAATCTTAAACAAGGGGGTATGAGTGTGGAAAAGTATTCCCTTAAGTTCACCCAACTATCCAAATATTCTCCAACTATAGTGGGGAATTCAAGGGACAAGATGAATAAGTTTTTAATGGGAGTGTCTGAATTAGTGGCCAATGAATGTCGTTCGGCAATTCTTATTTCTAGTATGAATATTTCCCATCTCATGGTGCATGCTCAACAAATTGAGGAGTAAAAGCTTAAGAAAATGAATATGGAGGTGAAAAGAGCTAGAACCGATGATGGGAACATTTTTTAATGCTAAGCCCGATGGACAAGGTAGGCCTAGGACTAAACAAAGGTATTCCGGTCAAGATTCTTTCAACAACCCTAGGTTTGACCAAGAGAAGGGTAGTGGGTCTCCATTTCCCAAGTCTAATTGCTCCAAGTATGGGAGGAGTCATTATGATAAGTGCCAAGCCAGCATGGATGGTTGCTATGGGTGTGGGAAAGATGGGCACAAGATGAGTGATTGCCCGGTTCTTAAGGCTAAGGGAACGGAGGATAATAAATTTATCTCTAGCGGTTCGGATGATAGTGCTCAAAAGAAGAATAGGTTTTATGCTCTCCAATCTAGAGAAGATCAAGAATGATCTCCTCATGTCCCTTCCGGTATGTGCTTCATGCTTTAGTAAATTTACGGATTTCTTATCTTTTGTGACTTGTTATGTTGGACTTTAAAATTGTCCTTAGTATGAATGATGTTTAGAAGAGTTTGTGTAGGCTTACTCCCAAGGGGGGAGATAGTGTGCCTATTTAGTAAGGTTAGTGTGTGTTTATGTGTTGTCATGATTTCCTTATATGCATGTTCATGAAAATTCTTAGTTCTTGTTAGAAATGACTTATATGCATTGTTTTTCTCATGTTGTAGTGCATTTGACTAGATTTGCATATAGACTTCATGAGATGAATTATGAGCATGCCTTAGTTTTAGGAGTTGAAAGATTTCCTCCTTGAATAAATGCTTTATGAGAGTAAATTGAATTTAGTCTCCATTAGGGAGTATTGAGCATGTTTTAGTTAGGAGATGCTAGTTCCTGCTTGAAAATGAATAGATATAGAATTTCATGCATTTTGGGTTGGTAGAAGTAGTTCTTACTCTCTTGTGTTGTATTGAATGTGTTTAGCTTGGAATTAAATTTTTCTTCCTTGGTTGTGTGCATTCACTACAAGAAACCAATCTTTTAGCGGCGACAAATCTTGCCACAATAGCCCAATAAGTCGCAACTGAATATATTTAGTGGCGACAATAGCGCCGTGGCAAGTACTTCCATAACTAAAAGTTTTTTGTGACAACTCTCTTAAGTCGTCACAAAATATTATATTTGTGGCGACTTTTCTTGCTGCAAAAACTGAACAAACACGCCACAAAAGAAGATTCCACCAAGTGTTGCTCCATAAATCGCCACTAAAAATTGACTTTCAGTGGCGATAAGGATCGCCACAGTGGCATTAAATATTTAGTGGCAACTTTTGTCGCCACTGTATATGACTTTCAGTGGCAATTTTGCTTGCCACAACTGCGGTATACATTTAGTGGCAGCTCTTATCGCCTCAATATCATCTGTTTTAGGGGCAACTTTTGTTGCCACTGAACTTATTAAATATTTAGCGGCAAGTCAGATTGCCACTAAAACCTATATTTCAACAAATACAATATCCAATATTTTAATTAA
>JAJONZ010019217.1:0-10883 GCA_029582445.1 Solanum paucissectum | reverse complement strand
AGAAATACAAACTTGTTCACATATAAATTGAGATTGAAATACAGAATGAATACCCAATAAAATATAAAATTGTTAGCATACAGTTAGGATGAATACAAATTAAGAAGGAAATACAAACATGTTGGTATACTAATTGAGATTGAAATATAATGTAAAAACAATAAATGTAAAACTTTTTGATATATAGATAGAATGAATACACAAATAAATTGTTGATTCAGACATTGTAGACAGACAAATGCTTTCCCCGAATCTAAAACCCTAAAAGCAAATATAAATGTATTAAAAATCAAACAAAAAAAACATATGAATGAATTTGTAGATTCTAATAAATCTGAAATATTAAAACGAAATCACAAAAAAATCAAAAAAAATTGTTTAATCGACTAAAAATCTGAAATACATAAATATTAGATTAATATGTAAACAAACTTGCATAAAAAAATAATTGATGAATAAAATACTTGAAACAATAACAAAAAGTATGAATTTGATTTTAAAAAATGTACTTCTCATGGAAATTTCCGAATAGTAATAGCAGAGATCCTGCTCTACAAGGCTATAGGATATGAGAATACCATTTTCGGATAATAAAGCAATATGATTCTTTCGAAAGAAAGACTCAAACTGCTAAAAAATCAACAAAAATGGCTTAATTTCTGATGATTTTTTCATATTTTGGGTTATGCGGCTATCAAATCAAACCCGCCCCAAATTCTAAAGTGAATCATCAGATAATAGTCCGCAGACCTTACTCCAATGGACTATTTTCGATAAAAACTCGACTTCAAGAACAAAATATACATAACTAAGAAAACACAACTCAACAAATTAACTTAGAACAATCAGAAAAAATGGAAGAGTTAGGTACCAGCAAAGCCGGCGATGGAAGAAGGTAAGGGACGATGTAAGGCTTTTACAGATCTGGATGGCGGCGTAAATTTGGGCTTTTTTCAAATGGGAAATTTTCAAAACAGTGAGAAAATTTCTTCAATTAAAATATATATTTTGATGAACAATTTGTGAGCACCTTGAAGAAAGAATCTGGAAACGTGAAAAATGGGTAGAAACGTGAAAGGTGGGGTAGACACGTGAAAGGTGAAGAAGGAAGGTTAATGGGTATTGGTAACTGATTGGTTTAGAATTTGGTCCAATATAGGACTGTTTCATAAATAAAATTAATTTTAAATACTAAAATCTAAATACATATTATTTTCTAAAATATTGTCATTCTGACATTTTAAATAAATATTTTAAAGTGTTGTTAATTTGACTAAATATGTTAGGAATTATGACTTAATTGCTAATTTTTCCTCATTTTTCGGTGATGATTCTTAATAAAAATGGGTTCAGCTATGGACCTAAAATTTGATTATAAAAAAATAATAATATGTCACATATATATATATACTAGTTTTTCGACACGTGCGTTGCACGTGATTACCAATTCAGAATATATATGTTATAGTAAATAATATTGCTTATTTAAGTGAAGATTCGAATAATAAGTTTTGCACAAAATAATATTGCAGATTCTTTTGTAAATGTTCAATGTGAAATGTTATATATATCTCTTATTCACGTGAATCTATGAAGATGGTCAATGGAAATTTTTATTAGTTAAATGCAATAATGCATATATTTATTTCAATTTGATGAGGTTCAATCATGTAATTAGTTGTATCTCAATAATATTACCTTATAGACGATATTTGTTGTGTATTTTTCTTGTCATCTAACCAGATGTGCTTTGCACGTATATTCTACGTTAAACTGTTTAGATGTCATATGAACATGTGAAGAGAACAATTACATATATTTTTTAGAACTAATCTTTGTATATTAATTTTTATTTTTATAAGTTATAACACAATAAATGACGTTCTTATTGTTGGCTATCATATTTGACTGTATACATAAATAAAAAATAGTTATTTGAATGTCCATAGTTAACTGAGAAAGGTTTCCTTTTTTTACTGGAAAAACTAAAACTTAAAATTAAAGAATATATTCTATCTGTGAAATCATATATATAATCACATGTTTATCTTACACCCAACAAAGATGTAGTTCATATACTTGTAAACGATTCTCAATTTATTCAATCAAGCATGATTCATCCAAGGAAAAATAACAACATCGTGTTATCACATATGTAGGGGCGGTGTAATAATATGAAAAATTATTGGTCAAAAGTTAATACAAGAAAAGATGAAAGATAGAAATGATTAATGTAATAACTACGAGAATTCATAAAATTATAACTAAAGAATGTTAAAGAGTGTGAATAATGTTTGCAATAATTAGTAAGAACTAAGATAATTTATAATGTTATAACTAAAGAATTAATGTGCAATAGATGTATTTCTAATAAGTTTTATACTAACATAAATAAATAGGACTTTTAATTAATGTTGCTATTTTTTTTTATAGTAATCAGATTTTAATTTAGTGTAGGGACAAAATGAAAATGTTTATTCCATATTACTGAATATAAAATTTATTTTTGTAATTGATAATTTTTTAAATGATTCATATATATTCACATATTTTCACTCTTGAGAAGTTTAATAATTTTGGAAAAAGATGTTCAGAAGCATATATTTACATCACAAGAGAAATTGTTAACAAAAACAAATGAATTTAGACTATATCATGTTAACTTCATATATTGGAACATTACATACTAATGTATATATTAAGCAAAAAAAATAATTAGTATATCATCAAAATTATTTTCCTCAAGTACTCGAGGTTATGGAATGTACCCTCTTAGGATAGAACGATTTACTTCATCAGAATTGTGGTACCTCATATTCCGCTAAACTTCGAACTCACTAAACGATAATAAATAACACGGAATTTTTTAAAATGCAAGAAGAAGAGTAGGAGATTAAAAAAATTGTGGTTGAAAAATGAGAGGAAGCCCCTCTATTTATAGTAAACAAAGGGTATTATGAACAAGTGTTTTTTGTGTCTTATCTGAAAAGTCACAACCCTTTGGAAAAGTCACAACATATTGAAAAGTCACAATACTTTGGAAAAGTCACAACTCACCGAAAAATCACAACCCTTTGAAAAAAGTTACAACTCATCGAAAAAGTGACATTTCCGAGAAGTCACAACCCTATGAAAAAGTCACAACTTATTAGAAAAGTCACAACTCTTTGGAAAAGTCATAACTCATCGAAAAATCACAACCCTTTGAAAAAAGTCACAACTTATCAGAAAAGCCACAACTCATCGAAAAAGTCACAACCTAAGTTAGGGATATTATAGTAATTTAACATTTAAGTTAGGAGTTCATGCTTTTACGGTAATATATATATATATAAATATATATATATATATATAGATATAGATAGATATATATAATATCATAGCAACTCCCATTATTGATTTTCATTTAGATAATGAAAGAATATTCCTAATAAAATAGAAATATGTTTATCATTTTAATCTTTTCGATAAATATTTTTTAATTAAAAAAATCAGCATTGTGAAACTACTGGCGGCAGTGACATATCTTTTTAAGCCAAAACTCGAATTTTTTGTCGTCACTGCCAACAAAAATCTATCACTACCGTCACCATGAAGTTTCATGGCCGCTGCCAGCAATGGCTGGGCCCCGCTCACCACCAATAACCCCATTAAATTTTTTGAAATCCTTAAACCGAAAAACAAAAACCATATTCCCATCAAAGAAGTAACTTATGTTCATGGAGAACCCACTATGTTATGGGAAGAAGAAGAGGTGGGGAATATGATAATACAAGAAGCAACTTTATAAAGGGTATGTTATAGCAGTGGTGCAACATTTCTTTGGAGGAGCAACTTTACCAAGATATGTAACTCATACAAGTTTGGTGTCAACCCAAAAAAATCACGTTTTCAGATGTAAGACCTATTAGTTTAAGAAACTTCATCAACAAGCTCATCTCTAGAGTACTACATGGTAGGTTAGTGACATTACTTCAAATGTTGCTCGTGGAAGTGAGTCAGAATCCCTCAAGCCCTGATATCAGACCACGGAGCCCTCCACGGGCCGTGATCTTAATTACGAGTCGTGGGAGGGTCCATAGACCTGAGAAAGCAGACCACCAACCCAAGTGAAGAACCACATCGACCTTCACGGTCCGTGGTCCTTCACACGGGCAGTGGTAGGGCTTGTGGTCGAAGACCAGAACCAGCAACTACTGGACCAAAGACCACGACCAGCTCCACGGTCCGTGGTCCCTTTGACAGTATGTCAGAGGGGCCGTGGTCAGCCACGTCAGACTTTTAAGTCAGGGTTCGTTTGGTCTTTTCCCTATGTGTTGAACCCCTAAACTACATCGTTTAACCGCTAAACTACGTAGCTTTTGTAAGTTTTAGCCTAGTAACTAAATTAGAACTTACCCTAATCAATCATTCACCAAAATCAAGCGAAACTTAGAGCAAATTAGAGAGAAAAATCGAGCAGCCCTCCAAGCAAAACGTAGCAAGATTTTCATCAGTTCCTGCCTCAAAATCGAAAGATTTCTCCGTGGAATTCGTTACCAGGTATGTGGGATTTCACTAGTGGGTTCTTTTCACCCATTAGGTCCTTAGATTTCTGTCAAAATCTTGATTCCCTTAATATTATCTAGACCTAGGGTTTCTTGAATGTTAGAAATTTTTGGGTTTTAGCTGTTGGAATGATCCAAATCAGATTATCATATTGTTGCTTAGTTTCTTGCATGATATTCATAACCCTACTTGTGTAGATTCGTTTAGTTCATGAATTACACATGCTAGGTTAATCTAAACAGATATACATGCTTCAGTTTACGAATGTCACATTATCAATTATAATTGTTGCATTCTCATAGTTTACGTGTCAGTAATTGAGCTATTCGGTACTTTAGTATTTCAGTTATAATATTGCTTACATACATTCTAATTGGGAGTAGGCTTAGACCGAGTGGAATAGGGTTCAACGTACCCAAATAGTACCAGAACTACGTGCCCCCATAGGTTTATAAGTCCCCTCTGTGGGCATTACATTTTAGTGATCATGCTAGTCATGCCTCTATACCTCTGGCAGGGTATATTGGGTCCTCTCGAAGGGGCGTATACATCGAACTCCACATTTAGCTCATGTGGTTTTATGTCGGTTATTATTAACTCCCACAGTCAAATTCTATTGTATTGACGAGGTTATCAGTACAGTTCAATATTCAGTTTCAGCATGCTATAAAACTTGGTCATTGCATTCAGTTAGTTCATGTTCAGTATTTTCAGTATAGTATCATGTCCATCGTGTATCATTGCTCAGTTATATGTTTTGTTTAGTTATGTACATTGTTTAACTTTATTCTATACTTCATGCTCAGTACCATTCAAGTACTGATGCATACTCTGCACTACATCTTCTCGTGATATAGGTTCAGGTCCTCAACATTCAGATCACACATAGATCGGTTTCCAATCTCTAGTTTAGTAGCATCAATGGTGAGTCCTCATTCTTCGAGGATGATTGACATGATTATTTCTTTTCATTTTAGTCTTTAGTTTCATTTTTGCTAGACTTAGCTGGGGCATGTCCCAGCATCTCTAGTCAGTTAGAGGCTTTATTTCAGACATAGTTAGATTCAGTTTTAGCTTTTGAGTTTGATATTTCAGTTGTCATTAAACTAACAAATTATTTATTCAGATAGAAATGGGTATTCCCCATCATTTTAGTTTTATGATGATTTAAGCTTCCACACAATACTTCCTAATTCAATTATCTTCAAGTATGCTTACGATATGCCAGCAGGGTTAGCATGGGGTCACTCGTGATCCTAGGTCCCGTGTCTACGTCCTGGGTAGTTTCGGGATGGGACAAACTTGGTATCAGAGCATTAGGTTTAATGGTCCTAGGATGTCTGAAAAGCCGCACTAAGCAAATACCTTGTCATAGGTGTGAAGTGCACCACATCTAATGAGAAGGAGGTTGCAAAGTGTTTTAGGAAAACTTCACTTTCTTGATATTCTTATCGTGCGTATGGTATGATCTAATTCCTCATTTCTAACTCGACGTTATGCATTTCAGACATGCCTCCTCGTAGAGCTTACGGAAGAAATACGAATTTACGCAATGCTAACACAGCTCCTCCAGTCCCAAATCAGGAAGTTTCGAATGATGAGTTTCAGAACGCCATTCAACTTTTGGCTCAGAGTGTGACCAACCAGAACAACCAGCAGGTTCCAGTTCCTGCAAATGCTAGTGGTGGATCAGTTGCAGCCAGGCTTCATGATTTTGTTAGGATGAATCCGCCTGAGTTCTTAGGGTAGCAGATTGGTGAGGATCACCAAAACTTCATAGATGAGGACAAGAAGATTTTTGGAGTGATGCAAGTGACTGGAAATGATAGGGTGGAATTAGCATCCTACCAGCTTAAGGATGTAGCTCAGATCTTGGTATACTCAATGGAAAGAAAATAAGGGTACCGATGCATCTCCTATCACTTGGGAATGCTTTAGTGAGACTTTTCCAGGTTCTTCCCCAGAGAGTTGAGGGAGGCAAAAGCTCAAGAATTCAGGAATTTGAGGCAAGGTAGCATGTCGGTCAAAGAGTACGAACTCAAGTTCACCCAACTCTCCAGGTATGCTCCTCACATGGTTGCCGATTCCAAGGCTCAAATGAACAAGTTTCTATATGGGGTATCTGACTTACTAAAAACAATGTAGAAATGCTATGTTGCTAGAAAATATGAACATCTCTATGGTCATGAATCATGCTCAGCAGCTTAAGGGAGATAAGCTTAGGGAACAAGCTAAGGATAATAAGAAGGCTAGAACAGGAAACTATGAGTATTCTTAATAGAAATTGGGTGGCAGAAATCACTCGTAGTTTCAGCAAAAGTCTTCAGCTCCAGCACCTTCATCGGTTAGTGTTCCATCCTCCAAGTTTCGACAGAATCACAAAGGTAGGGCATCAGGCTCTAAGTCTCAGGGGAATATTTCAGGCACCAGAACCTACCCAACTTGTCCAAAGTGTGGTAAGAACCATCTGGGCGAGTGTCTTGCAGGAAAGGAAGGATGCTTTGGGTGTGTTCAGTCTAGTAACATGTTGAGAGATTACTCTTATGCTAAACAGGGTTAATGAGGCAATAATGGTAGGGCTCAGTCTACAACTTCAGCAGTACCAGCAGGTCGCCCGACTCAGCAGGGTAACTCATCTACAGGTGGCGGACAACGTCAAAACAGGAAGATTCTCTTGATGTAGTCACTGGTACGTTAAATTTTTTTAACGTAGATGTTTATGATTTGTTAAATCCAGGGGCTACTCTTTCCTTTGCAACTCCTTATATAGCAATCAACTTCAATGTTAGTCCAGAAACTCTCTCAGAACCTTTCTCAGTCTCTACTCCAGTCGGTGACCTAGTTATAGCTAGATGGGTATACAAAAATTTCCCTATCACAGTCTTACAGAAAGTCACCTCAGGAGATCTTGTAAAGTTAGAAATGGTAGATTTTGATATCATTCTAGGCATGGATTGGTTACATTCCTGTTATGCCTCAGTCGATTGTAAAACTAGGATCGTTCATTTTCAGTTTCCAGAAGAACCAATCTTAGAATGGAAGGGTAGTAGCTTAGCACATATGTGTCGATTCATTTTTTACCTTAAGGCCAGAAAGATGATCTCTAAGGGTTATATCTATCATCTAGTTCAGATAAGGATTCAAGCTCCGAAACCCCAACTCTTGAGTCAATTCCAGTAGTTAATGAGTTTCCAGAAGTGTTTCTAGAAGATCTTCTCAGAGTTCCTCCCGAAAGGGAAATCGACTTCAGAATTTATCTCCTTCCAGATACCCAACCTATTTCTATTTCTCCTTACAGAATGGCTCCAGCTGAGCTTAAGGAATTAAAAGAGCAGTTGAAAGACCTTCTAGATAAGGGCTTCATCAGACCAGTATTTCCCCATAGGGTAGTGCACCAGTGTTGTTCGTGAAAAATAAAGATGGTTCTCTCATGATGTGCATTGATTATAGACAGTTGAACAAAGTCACAATCAAGAATAAGTACCCTATCACCATGATTGATGACTTGTTCGACCAACTTTAGGGTGCTAGTAATTTCTCAAAGATAGATCTCAGATCCGGTTATCATCAGCTCAGAGTCAGAGATAGTGACATCCCAAAAATAGCCTTCAGACCTCGGTATGGTCATTATCAATTTGTATTTATGTCATTTGGACTAACCAATTCTACTGCAGCTTTAATGGATTTGATGAACAAGGTGTTCAAGCAGTATTTGGACTTGTTCGTTATCGTCTTTATAGATGATATCCTCATTTACTCTAGGAATGAGGAAGAACATGCAACTCATTTGAGGGTTGTTCTACAAACTCTCAAAGATCGCCAGTTATTCGCTAAGTTTAGCAAGTGTGAGTTTTGGTTGCAATCTATTGCTTTCCTTGGTCATATTGTGTCTAGTGAAGGGATCCGAGTGGATTCTCAAAAAATAGAAGCAGTGAAACAATGGCCCAGACCTACCTCTCCTACAAATATCAGAAGTTTCTTGGGTTTGGCTGGTTATTACAGAAGGTTCGTCGAAGGATTTTCATCCATAGTTTCTCCATTGACTAAGTTGACTCAGAAAAAGATTAAGTACCAGTGGTCAGATGATTGTGAGAAAAGTTTTGCAGAACTGAAAACTAGGTTGACTACAACTTCTGTTTTGACTCTACCAGAGGGTTCAGACGGTTATGTGATATATTGTGATGCATCCAGAGTTGGACTAGGTTGTGTGTTGATGCAGCAAGGTAAGGTTATAGCTTATGCTTCTAGACAGCTTAAGGTGTATGAGAATAATTATCTAACTCATGACCCTGAGCTTGCAACAGTGGTATTTGCCCTTAAGATTTGGAGACATTACTTGTATGGTGTTCACGTATATGTGTTCACAGACCATAAGAGCCTTCGGTATGTGTTCACCCAGAAAGAGTTGAATCTTCGCCAGAGGAGATGGCTTGAGTTCCTCAAGGATTACGATATGAGTGTGCATTATCATCCTGGTAAGGCCAATGTAGTAGCATATGCCCTTATCAGACTATCTATGGGTAGTGTAGCACATGTTGAGGAAGAAAGAAAAGAACTAGCAAAAGATGTTCACAAGCTTGCTCTTTTGGAGTTCGCCTTATGAGCATATCAGATGATGGTGTAACAGTTCAGAAAGGGTCATAATCTTCATTGGTAGCAGAGGTTAAGGAAAAAGAAGACAGTGATCCTATATTGCTTCTACTAAAGGGTGCAGTCCATCAGTAGAGGGTAGAGGTTTTCTCCCAAGGGGGAGATGGTGTGCTTCGCTGTCAGGGTTGATTATGTGTTCCTAAGGTGGGTGAGTTGAGACAATAGATTCTTATGGAAGTCCATAACTCCAGGTATTCGATTCATCCAAGTGCCATTAAGATGTACCGTGATCTGCGCGAGGTCTTTTGGTGGATTGGTATGAAAAAGGGATATAACAGATTTTGTGGCTAAATGCCCTAATTGTCAACAAGTGAAGGTAGAACATCAGAAACCAGGGGGTATTGTTACGACCCGATCTCGAAAACTAAGGTTTCGAAACCAATTTCGCAACATTGGCAATTTTGTATTGAGTTTTGGAAAAAATCATAATTTGGAAGTCGCCACTTAATTTTTGGGAAAAATTAAGAAAACCATAAAAAAGGGGTAATTTTTGAAAGAAACATTTTGGATAAAACCAGAGTTGGGTAAGGGTTCAAATAATTCTCTAAGGAAGGGTTTAGGCATCTTAGAGAATCCGCTAACACGCGGTTGACCGATGGATTTAAAAGTTGGTTAATTTTTAAAAAAAAGAAAGTTTAGATTACTTGAAAAATCTTATTTTTAAATGAGAAATCTTTTGATACTTGTACATTCGTATTATCCCAAATAATGAAATAATTCAAATGTTAAGATGCCAAAATAAAATTTTAACATAATAATTTATCCGAGTCAAATTTTTGAGTCGAATAATCAACACAATCACTTAGGCGTGGATTTGAAAGCTAAATACTAACTATGAAAGAATATGGATAATTCTCAAGTTAGTCTTGAAATTTAGATTGCCTAACTTAAAAGAGGTTTTGAAATTTTAAATACTTAAAATAAACAACTAACGAAATAAAAAAGTTACTTAAAAACTTCCAAGGATTCATCTAAGTTAGATAAAATAAATGTTAGAAGTTAAAAAACAAATATCACAAAATCACAATGTGATGGAGACAAAGTGCGAATAGAATTGGGACAACTTTAAGTCCTCTTGCTACTTTTTATTTGCGGCTGCTGGAGCTGTTTTGAACTTTTTTAAAGTCCGAAAACGCTATTTCCAGCCCTTCGAGGCTGCTGCAAATCTGCTGCACTTAGTGGACTTTCGAGAGTCCAAAAATTGTCAAATTTCAGCCTTTTCAAGGCTACTGTTGCTGCTGTCTTTTGGAGGTTTTAACCCAATTTTGCTCCTCATTTTAGCTCTTTAGAGCTGTTGTTGCTGTCACTGATCCGTTGGTATTTCTCGAGTTTTAACCCAATGGTATTAACATTCCCTTGCGCGACTCGAATGAGGTCGACTCAAATAGAAGAGTATGCAAGAGATGGGGAGTCCAAGTGAACTCAATGGAAGAGTGTCATGCAGAGAAGAGAAAGAAAAATGATTAGCACAAGTGAAGTAAACAAGTAGGAGCCGATACTTACAAAATAAAACAACTCAACGCAGCAAATTGATCAAATATTTGATGATCTAACAGTAACATATTTTTTGGTTAACTAATTTAACACCAATTTGCCCATAATGAACTGAAATACCCAACTTTGCGCAACATAGAATAATTAAAACTCCAAAGAAAACCATCAGACCCTCCAGGTAGGTAACATAA